>JASSUY010034339.1:3987-26101 GCA_032466535.1 Forpus xanthops
TTTATGTTGAGGACACCAGAACTGCACACAGTACTCCAAGTGAGGTCTCACGAGAGCAGAGTAGAGGGGCAGGATCAACTCCTTTGCCCTGCTGGTCACACTCCTTTTGATGCAGCCCAGGATACAGTTGGCTTTCTGGGCTGGAAGCGCATGCTGCCAGCTCATGTTCATTTTTTCATCGACCAGCGCGCCCGAATCCTTCTCCGCAGGGCTCCTCTGAATCTCATCTCCACTTAACCTGCAGCTGTGCCTGGGATTGCTCCGACATAGGTGTAGCACCTTGCACTTGTCATGTCTAAACTTCATCAGATTGACATCAGCCCACCTCGCAAGTGTGTCAAGGTCCTCTGGATGGCATTCTTTTGCTCCAGTGTATTGACCGAGCCACAGAGCTTAGCGTCATCGGATAATTTGCTGAGGGCACACTCAATCCCACTATCTGTTTCACTGACAAAGATATTGAATAAGATCAGTCCCAACACTGATTCCTGAGGGACACCACTTTTTACTGGTCTCCAGCTGGACATTGAGCCATTGACCACAACTCTGCATGCAGTCATCCAGCCAGTTCTTTATCCACCGAGTGGTCCATCCACCTATCAAATTGATGCCTCTCCAGCTTAGAGAAAAGGATGCCATGTGAGACAGTCATTAAGAACCTCATCCTTCCCCAAATCCAGGATAGCCAGTTCACCTGATAGCTTCCAGATAAGGCCCACGTTGTCCCTATCTTGTCCTTTATTTGCAATGTACCTATAGAATCTCTTCCTGTTATCCTTAACATCCCTAGCCAATTTTAACTCTAAGTGGGCCTTAGCTTTCCTAACCTGGTCCATAGGTTCCCTGGCAACATCCTTGTATTCTTCCCAGGCCACCTGTCCTTGTTTCCACCTTTTATAAGCCTTTTTTCCTTTGAATTTTCCTCAGCAGCTCCTTATCCATTCAAGGAGGTCTCCTGGCCCTCCTGCTACACTTCCTTCTAGTTGAGACTCAACACTCCTGAGCTTGTAGCAGGTGGTCCTTGACTATCAACCAACAGTCTCACTGTCCATGTCACCAACAAAGATGTTGAACAAATTCTGTCCCAACACCAATCCCTGAGGGACACCACTCATTACTGGTCTCTACCTGGACATTGAGCCATTGAGCACAACTCTTTGCATGCGGCCATTCAGCCAGTTCTTTATCCACCGAGTGGTCCACCTATTAAATTGATGCCTCTCCAACTTAGAGACAAGGATGTCATGTGGGATAGTGTCTAAAGTTTTGCACAAGTCCAGGTAGATGACATCAACTGCTCTACCCCCATCCATCAGTTCCGTAACTCCATCATAGAAGTCCACCAGATTTGTCAGGCAGGATTTCCCCTTAGTGAAGCCATGCTGGTTGTCACCAAGCACCTTGTTGTTTTTCATATGTCTCAGCATGCCTTTCTGGAGAAAAGTTCAATATTTAATATTTCAATAATATTTTTTTCTGAAATTTTAACAAAATTATGCTGAATAACGTTAAGTTCTTCCTACCTATCAAAAATTTAAATTCAGAAACTTTATTTCAAGCCTTGTATTAAAAGCAGCTTTTCAATACCAGTCCTCTGTAGCACCCCTCTCTTTTGTGTCTTCTCGTTTTCAGACCCAGAGTGCTGGATGCTAAGAGGAAGTCTGCCCTGGCTCAGCCATTCCCTTTCCCCATCTTTGGGCCATTGGTGGCGCACATCTATAGGGCTGTTTTAATTCTGTGGTTTAGAGGTAGTGACCTGGGAGGTGAGGGTGTGAGTTGTGGCTCTGCTTTTGTCTGATGGCTGCCCTACTGCTGTCATTCACTTACCTCTGTGATCCCCATGGATTATTTGCCTCCTTAGGATGGGAGACTCGCTGGGAGTACGATTTCTGAGCATCCCATGAAAGTGCCCCATCAGTCATTTCCAAGTGCATCATGTAATGCTGTATTCTATGTGGCATCTGCAATCACCCTACACGTACAGACTAGAGACACTTTAGCAAATGAAGGAGTTCAGTTGGTACAGTTAAGGAGGACACATATCAAACCTGTTCTGTGCTATTCCTTTTCTGTTTCACCTCTGCACTCTGTGATTGTGAATATGTTAATTTTCTGAAACAAATTCCACACTTCAGCATAAAATATTATAGTGTAAGAGTGAATAAAATGCAAGAGCCTTGGCTGGAA
Source organism: Forpus xanthops (assembly GCA_032466535.1). Lineage (NCBI taxonomy): Eukaryota > Metazoa > Chordata > Aves > Psittaciformes > Psittacidae > Forpus > Forpus xanthops. The sequence continues at coordinate 6,175 of JASSUY010034339.1, forward strand.
TGGGAAATCTGTTTTTAATAGTTTTATCCAATTTGTGTTGAGTTAGAATGAATTTCCTTAGTGCAGAGCACAGGAAAATATTCTTATTATAGTTGGTTGATTTAAAAGGCGGTGTTCAAGGCCGGGTTGGACAGAACCTTGGGTGGCATGGTTTAGTGGGAGGTGTCCCTGCCCATGGCAGAGGGTTTGGAACTAGATGATCTTAAGGTCCTTTCCAACCCTAACTATTCTATGATTCTATGATTCTGCTCTACATCAGCAAAGAGGAACAATATACAGCTGTGGCGTCAGACAAGCCAACTTTGAAATAAGAGCACCAAACATTAACAATTACAATAACTGACCTGTTATCTGTTTAAAAAAAAAACTTAAATACTGACTTATAACCTATCTATTCTCAGTTCAAATTGCCATATGTCTCTTTTTGTATATAGTAGCTCTCAATGGTTTTCTTCTTCATGCATATTCTCCCCCTTAAATCCATTAAATTTTGCATTCTGCAACCCAAGCAAACTTATATGTGGTAAGAGCTGAGCTCACACTGAAGCTTCTCACTGAGTAAGGTTATTCAAGAGTCTCTTTAAGTCCTCTACCTGTTGTAATGTACCCTTTATTCAAGAAAAGTCCCTTATTTCTTTAATTCCTTATCTTATTCACATCTCATATGAATGAAAAGAGACTGAATAAATCAAATTTCACGGGACCACAGAGTGGCAGAGGTTTGAAGGGACCTCTGGAAGTTATCTACCCCAACTCCCCTGCTCTAGCAGAGTCACCCAGAGTCAATTTCCCAGCACCATGTCCACGTGGCTTTTGAATATCTCCAAGGATAGAGACTCCACAACCTCCCTGGCAATCTATGCCAGTGGTTAGTCACACTGACAGTATAATATATACAATAACATTAAATAATCACAGAATCATATTAAAAAAAAAGAAACCTGAAAGGTCCCTGAGAAGGTTTCTAACCCATTCATGGTCTTAGGACAGGAGCAGTTATATCCAGTAGTTTTTGAGAGGTATTCCTTTCACCTGTTACCCAGGCATTGGTTTTCCCCTTCCTCTTGTAAAAGCCATTTATTGTGTTTGAAGTAATTGTTGATTAAACGTTATATTCAGTGTAGAAAGCTAGCCTGACTATCAAAACCTCCCAGAAAACTTGTGATAAAGTTGAAAATTCTCAGTTTGTATTGACTGATTTTAAAACTATAAAAATTATATCAAACAAAAATTATTAACACAATACCAGAAGAAGTTTCCCAATGTATTATATTTCCCAGGCACTGTTTTAACAGTTACAAACCTGGCAAAAAATATGCAAAGAACAAAATGGCTCAAAAGTTGGCTTTGAAAACAGCAAGTCTTTGCCACACACTGAGTTCGATAAGTTTTATGGCAAATAGTCAGTGAAGAAGTAAAGACCCTCTGGGAAAGTCCAGCTGGTTCTGGGGGGACACCACCACCAAAGCTCCTGAATTTCCCATGCAGAGCTACAATCCACGCCAAGATGCATGAGCCAGCTCAGTGGATTTCTGTGGTGTGACACAGCATGTCTCTGCGATTGACATGGCAAGAGAAAGATGCTGCTTCTGAGGTTAAAACAATGTTTAAAAGGAGAACTAAATACAAACTTTTGGGGAAAGAAAAAAACAACCAACCAACGAATGAACAACAACAAAAAAAAAAAAAACTTAAAAAAAATCTATGAGATATTGCCATTTTGGGGGCTGCTTGACTGCAGCCACTAATGAAACAGCCGTATTCTTTAGCACACACACACAGCCAGAGCTATACATCCTGGCAAAAGAAAATTTCTTGTATGACAGGCATCTCTATGTAGAAAGAATCAAAGACTCTTTAGGAAAGACATGTTTTTCCTCTGTTGCCACAATTCATGGAAGTATTAAAATCTCCTCTACAATTCTCCAGTATTCCTGAGTTACTGCTCATTAGCAGAACAGGAGAATTCTCCATCATCTGAATATTTATAAACTGCAGTGAAGGGGAATTGGGAATATTTACAAATTTAGACATTTAGTACAGTGATACAGCTTTGGCAAATGTCATATTGGTGGCTAATAATGCAGGAAAGCATTATCATGGGGAAATACACTGCCATCATTTGGATTTTCAATCAATTTTCAAGTGTTCCAGAGTGCAAGAGATATTTCCCTTGGATGTTCAGAAATGCTGAAGCATATCTTAACCAAGTGGTTAATTTCATGTTTGCAGTTGAAAGGATCTTAACATGTTTTCTATGTTGTGGGGATTCCTATCTTTGCATCAAGTGAAGACTGTATAGCTGCAACTTGCATTTTGTACATTAAAAGGACTGAGAGAAGACTCCGGTGAATAAATATGTAATATTAATATTTCTTTTCAAATCTGAGGTGCTTCTTAGGATATGGTTTGAATGTTAAGAGCAATCAGATCTTGTATTTTCTTCAGCTTCTAAATGTAATGCATTGTTTGAAGAGTAATCTACAACAAAGGATGAATGACAAGTTCCTTGATCATAAATGCATCTTATAGCTAAAAAAAATAATGACAAAAGAGAAAAAAAAAAAGGAAGAAAATTTAACTTGTTTGTGTATATTATTGCTAAAACACCTGTATTCAGAAGTTGATTCCAACTACTATTTCTGACTTTTTTTAATGTGTTTGTGTGTACACAAAGTTTTAAGCATTATTGAAAACTTGACAAAAGTCGAATATACCAAGTTTATGTGAAGAATATTGTATGAAGTGAATAAATCACCTTGTTTAAGGAACTCTTTGCTCTCTCCTTTTTATAAAACATATGAATTGTTTAATTTTCAGTCCTTTGCCAAATATACCTATAGAGTATTTTCCTTTCATTTATTGGCCTAGTTCACATAAACCTGTCAAATATTGCTGTTTAGATCTAAAATAAAGAGTGCTATTTAACCTGTGCAAAGAATTTAAAACTTCAACCCCCACAAAACCCTCCAAAAGCCGAGCTATACTGAAATGTCTTAGAAGTTGTGAATTCTCCATCCTTGGCAGTGCTCAAGGCCGGGGTGGACAGGGTGACATAGTTTAGTGTATAGTGTCCCTGTCCATGGCAAGGGTTTGGAACTAGATGATCTTAAGGTCTTCTCCAACCATAACTATTCTACGATTCTAAGTAAGAACTATCATAAGTAATAACAGAAACTCTAGAGTAATTGAGTTACACATATGAAACTAAAAGAGTGTGTAGTTCAGATGTACTCAGGGAAGAGGTTTTTTTCCTTAAAGCATCCCTTAAAATCAAGCCTTCACCACTTTTTCCCATGAAGCTCCATGTCTGTGCAGGAAGGGGTATCACATTCTCAGGTCTTTCTGTCAGGTTTTGCTGCAACAGGTGCAAAAGCTGTCAGGAGGCACGAACAAAGCTAATGTGAGCATGTAAACCTTGCTTTCTGAGAAAGGCAGACAGAAAACTCCACTGCTCACCTCAGATATTCGCATAGCTGGGTAACTCAGGTTCAGTTGAGCTCATAGTGCATTGTCACATATGGTTTATTGCCGAGATGTGGACCATGATTTGTGTAACTTGTAAGCAGCAGCAGCAGCAATTTTGAAACTAATGTTAGAAATGTACTTGGGTGAAATTCAGGCTTTTTTTTCAAGGTGGTGAGAATCTTGCCAGAAACTTTTAGGAGCTCACTAATTAGCTGCAATGGACAAGTGGGTTCAGAAATAAAGACAAACATGACAAAGGGTTTCTCAGATCCTAGGATAATAATTCTACACTGTGTTTAAAGTATGGATTTATTTAGGTAACACTTCCAAAATAATAAGAATTTTAAAAATAGAAATAATTCAGATTTCAAAATGGGAATGAAGCAGAGCCAGTGCTCTTCCAGGTGCTTTCTTAAAGAAACATCATGGGCTCTTAACATAATTAAAACATAAACACATACAATTTTTAAACCTCAGCTGGGGCCTGTGGCTTTTTTCCTTAATTGCCTGTGATGGGTATAGAGTGATGCATAATGGCTAACTTGGCATACTGCCTTTTTGCAGAGGGACAGGTAGAGCTAGTCTGTGAGAAGAGATGACTTATAAGAATCCCTTACCCCACTTGCTAGAAAATAATGAATCCTTACCACTGATTAACCTCTAGGAGGACCATTTGAGTATATATGTAACAGTAGAAGTTGCTCACATGAGATCTTAGGATACTATGATTAATAGGGAGTAAATAATAAGAAGTTCATTTGTAAGTACGCAGGAAATACGCCTGTTTAAAATAAAACCTACTGAGTATTTAATAACTACTCCGGCTCTAACATGCTCCAGAAAACACCCTTGGAAATCTTTGTTTTCCAAAGTTACTAATGGTTTCTGACTCTATCAATGTACCAAATGTGAATACAAAAATGCAGCTGCTCCCTCATACTTTCAGCTTCTTTCAGCTGTAGCCAGAACAAGGTGGACTTTTTTTGTTTCCATTTAAGTTAATGGGCTTCCATTAACAGCGAATGACAGGCTTTTTAAAAAGTAAAGCATGATATCAACCTCTCTCTCTCTCCCACATAACCTAAACAGCAAACCAGAAACAATCAGGAGTAGTGTTCAAGGCTTTTGGTATGGAGTTGTACCAGACTAAAAATAGTGCTAACAGTCTGACATTTATGTTTAGTTATGAGCTTCATGACACATAATATCATGGGCTTTCTGCTTTTCTTTTCTTTTTTATTCATAGGCATTAGGTGTCATATATCACAGAGTGTTCACCTCAAAATTACTGCCATTTGGGGCTTCTTTTGTTTTTTCTTTTTTTTTTTAAATGCATACAGCACAAATAAGGCGGGAAAGAAAGACTGAGCAGTGAGGGTCTGTTCTAGGCTGGGCAAGTTTCTGTTGGTACATAATTTATTTCCCTCAGAGACAGATGCTTTATTTCACTCAAAAGAATGCTCCCTATAAAAAACATACTGTAAGTTATTTTATATTATAAGGGTTAAAAATTTGTAGGAAAAATCTGTATGAAAATTGCTTCCTCAGATCAGCACTGTAACTCTAGCATTATCTCAGAGTTAGGACTGATGTTTTCAAGGGTCTTCAGTTCCCACTTCTGACTTTTCTACATTGGTGCTCCATTGGGTTCTCCTATATTTGGATCAGGAAGGTCATGTAACAGAAGAAGCTAGGGTCCCCAGACCTCATCACTTCGGCTGTTTCTCCATTACTACATGCCAGAAAGACTGTGGAGGGAGTAGGAGTTTAGTCTATGCTAACTGCCAGGACAAGACCATGGCTTGATCATGTCCCTTTATACACCCTGTTGCTCTTCTTGCATCTGTGCTGTTGGAGTTTCAGTCCAAGGTGGAGGCGAAATGACAGCAGAGACACAGTACAGTCTGTTAACCAAAGTGACAGTTGCTAAATAAAGAGAAGCTGTCTGTTTCCCCTAGGTGTCTGAAAACATACACTGAATCCTTAGGCTGATGCACTGTTCCTCTAGAGAGGCATACTGAAAGAAAATTCGGTTTCTCTGCCCTTCTGCAGAGTGTTTGGGACCTTGCTGAGTGATGGCACATTTGTTGTCACTAACAGCATGAAAATTCCTGTGTGGAAGCATTTTTTGCTTTCGTAGGTATGTGTGCTTGGATGATATGAGGAGATCACAAAATAAGGAACAGGGCAATTACCAGCGGAACTCATTTGTTATCTGCTACCAAGCCTCAGTAGTGGAGGGAACATAGTCATCTGCATGCCCTAATGAAATGTGACAGACATTTAGAGACTGAAGGCTGACATTTCCTGACAGGATCACCATCTGCACAGTGAATGCTGCTAGTATCTGAACATCATAATCTGTGAGGGCTGCTTGTTATTGTATCTCCAAATCGCAGGTCACACAGATCCTGGAAGTATATGTCATCAACTTTTTATGCAGTCACTTTACAACAGCTAGGATCCTAATTCTCAGTCACTTGCTGGGCTCCTTAGTAGGATGGTTAATGTTCCAAATAATCAAGCCAATAGCCTAAAATGTAGATATTAAGACAGAAAAAAAACCAAAACAAAACAAACCAACAAAAAGCCTTCTATCCTGCCAGCTAGATGGAGTTGTATAATCTGATTTCTAAGAGTAAGAGATTTTTCTAGGAAGCAAGGATTTAGCATATATGATATACAGCAGTTTTTGTAGCTTCAGAATCATAACGTGGTGGTAGTTTCTACAATCCTACACACAATGCAGGTACAAGGAAAACTGTTTAAAGAACAGAAGATGCAATAATGATGGATTTTTTGCCTAAGTCAATGAAAAATATGTTGCCTTAGGTAAGTTGGAACAGGAAGATTAAAACAGGGACTATAGGAATGATCCATTCTTTTTTTATCAAGCATTTTTTTCAGAACAAGGAAAAAGGTGACCTTCAGAGACAACTGTACAGCATAATTGGAGTCAAAAAAAAAACCAGGCACACCCCCACCCAACCAAAAAACAGTGCATGCTAGCTTTAACTGGTAGATTTCAATGTTCCCTTGCATTATAAGTCAAAGGAGAAAAGGCTGAAGGCACAAGCCGTGTTATAGAGGCATATGTACCAATGTGGCCTTGAAAAATATGAGGTGTTATTCTGAGGTCAGGTACCCTGAAGAGTGGCCTTGAATTCCAAATCTGTGTGGTAGAAATTTGTTTGGTGTTTGCTCCCCTGCCTGGCAGTGAACACACAGCACTCAAGGGCTTTTCTTTTTCCTTTAATTAAACAAAACCAAACAAAGCACCAACACAGCCCCACAGAAGGAGGGTCTTGATTCCACCTGGTAGAGGAATATTCCTGGTCAGGTAGAAGCCCAGTGCCTTCTGCAAAGTTTTACTTGCTGGAGCCTGGCTTGTGGCATGCCTCTTTCTCTTCCATCCAGCTCCTCTGAGCATAGTGATGAGTAATTGCCACTTAACTCAGGCACTGCTCCTTGAAGCCAGCTTTAGCAAAGAGAAGAACAGTTTGTGTACCTCCCGAATGCCTCCTGATACCTCCTGGGTGGCATCCCAGTGTCTCAAGCACTGAGGAAATTTGTAATCTTATGTTCTTTCATCCACTTACCAGAGGGAAGCATGTCATGGGGCTGATTTCCTTAAATTTGAGGGTGATGGAAGGACACACATGGTCCTCACACCTCTGGTATCTTGGACATCTCTGTTCTCTGGATTTCTCAATTTAACTACGGTCTGGAAGTAAATGTCTGAAAATAAAAACACATGAAGTTGAGGGAAGAGCCACAAAAGTGGCTCAGCACTGAGGGTCATTTTCCCACACAGTGCAGCTTCTCCTGCTCCCTGCAGGTTTCAGTGATCTGAACAAAAGAGGACAAGACAACCCCTGTTCCTGCCTACATATTTAGGAAGTCTACTGCTCAGTAAAACAAAGTGGCTGTATAAAAGTATCTGTAATTCTGGGAAATATTATCGGAGGAATTACATGATCTGACAGCATGGTTGCTGAACTGCATGCTTATGAACTTCTTCCGCTGGTGAAGTACCAGTGCAGATGTTCAGATCTGAAAGTCTTTTTTTCTACTGTAGTAAGTAAAAACTCAAACCAGGTATGTGGTCTATGGGAAACCTGAAGTCAGCTGGACCTGTCACAAGCCAGGGCAAACTGTGTCCCAAGAACAGTTTTTGCCTCAGAAGCAAATATTAAAGATCACTGCTTTATGAGTAATCATTCAGCAAGAGAGAGTAAGGAAGCACTGATTAACACAGTTGTCTCCTTGGAAATACTGAGCTGTGGGAAAGGGTTAATATCCCACCAGTGAAGCGAAGAAGATTTATTATATTCACTCTCCCTGTTCTGGAAGCAGATGGCTTTCATAGCTCATCTTGTGGGTAAGGATTTTCAGAATGAGCTGTATCATATGAAAGAAATGAAGGGAAAAAGCAATAGTAGGAGATATGTTTACTAAGCAAATATATTGCAATTGCACCTAATGTAGCAACTGGAGACAAGGGCTTCTAGGATGCATGAGCGCATGGAAGAGCAGATACTCACTTCTTAGGGCAGGAGGAAATGGGTCACCCTGCCAAAGGACAAAATTTAAAGTCATGGATGTAGCATTTAAGTCTTCAGAACAATACGATAGCACTCATTTTCCCTCAGGACAGTCTTGCTCTAATATTGTAGAATCAGTATAGGTGGGTTCAGTTTCCAGCTTGCATAAGAGTTCATTTTCTTTCTACACAAGTTCTACATCCAGATACTGTCACATGTGAATGACTCATGATGATCTGCGCTGTGTGGCCTCCTGCTATAGGCAACTGAGGGAAAAAAAAACAACACAAAACAGCACCACAACAATAAAATCCCCACTTCTTTCTCTTTAGGATATTATTTATTGTTGCTACTCACCTTTAATGAAAGAAAAGACAAAAGCCACACCACAATGTGTAATTCCACAGGGGTTCTAATCAAACCCAAAGTAAACATGAAGAATTATTGGCTTAGTGTTAAAACTAGCAAGCTCATATAACAAAATCCAAATAGCGAGTCACTGGAGGAAAAGTTAGTAATAAAGGAAAAGCTGCTTATGTTGATTAAATAAAGAAAATCTGCTTGGCAGACAAGAACAGCTCAGCAGCAAATGCATTTAAAATATGTGTCTATTTCTTGGTGTTCCCCAGATCACTCAAAACACAGCTAGTATGTATACTCATCCATTCAGTCTTAAAGATTAAAGAAAATGTTGCTCTTGTTGTCTAAATCTGGGGAAGATTAGTCCCTAAAAATTGGTCTCTAAAAGCAAAAGGCTATGTTTGCCCATCAGGTTTTGTGAATGAAGCTATCGAAGTAGAGGAAAGAGAGTTCATTTGTGCTCCCTTTGAAAGGCAGGATACAGCATAAATAAAAAGTATTTAGAATATATAAATATAAAAAATATTAAAAATAAATAGCTCTGAGAGCCCCTTTGTTCTCGAAAACCCAAAACAGGGAAAAAGGTTCTGCCAGAGCTTATCATGAGGCACCAAAAGGTAATGACAAGAAAACCCATCCATTAGAAAGCAGGCTCCATCAGCTGCTCACTTTTTACTGAGTATTAAATAAGGAAGACATTACCACCAGTTTGGGTTTTCCCCCTCACTCCCAGAAACCATTTTAACAGTTGATCCCTGTGCTGCAGTAACTCATTGAGAGAAATTAGGTGATGCCAATACTCATGTTTTCCTTAATTTAATTTCTTCTGAGACCTGAGTGGATAAGCAAGAGTGAATCCCGCATCCTTTCAAGAGTATATGGTACTTCCTCATATCTTTTCCCCCAATTTAGATTAAACTTTAGAAAAGCCTTCAGTAATGACATATTACCCTATGTATTTGACATTAGTACACATTTAATGAACAACTGCAACATATTTCATGGTGGTCATACTAAGAAAGTTGCACAGCTATTTTTATATACTTACCATTGTAGACATACTACAAACTGAGAAAATCAACAAGTTGCCAAAAAATAACAGCAAAAGGTCGCCAAAAGATAACAGCAAAACCAATATAAGTAGAGACTGTAAGATTCTTAGGTGCATTGTTTGCGATTGAATAAATATTCAAGGATTTCCAACTCTTAACTCTCTTAACTTTAATATTACCATTTTTATGTTTTTATTTTTATGACATTATAAAATTGAGATAGCTGTTTCTAAGCCACAAAGTGTTTTTTTTTTTTTTTTTATTTTAGAGCAGGGATTTTCAATGTAACCACACAGAACCAAAAACTTTATGAACAGTGGCATTTAGTAATCTTTTACAACATCCTGCACGTGAATTTCCATTATTTCCATTTAGGTATTGCTGCTTGATTACCTTACAAAGAATAGCACATGTATCATAATAAAATTGTGATAATCAACCTGAATGAAAACTGAGCAAGCTCAGTGCAGGATAACTCCAGGCACCCAATTCTTCTTCATATGATAAATGTGCTTTCACATGTTTGGGAATCCTACTTAGCACTTATAAGTGCTAAAGGGTAGTGAATTTGTTTTAAACATACATAGATATCATTTTGATTGTATTTTACTGTTCATATATGAATTATTGAGCTGAATAGTGTATTGATTACTACAAACCTCATGAACACATTGTTTATCTATGTCATGTTTGTCATTGTATGCTTGTCATTGTTGTCATGAACACATTAGATTGTCTAGTGAATCTGAAAATTGCTTCCCTTCTTTTGACAAGAGAAACCAGAGACATGTAAGATATTAAGAGCTGAGATTTTTTATTTGTAATCAGACCTGTATCACATCTGTAGTAATTTCTCTCACCTCTGTTTTGTCCTGAAAATATAATTTGCCAGTGAAGATACCAAAAATACCCTCTTTCACCATATACTAAGAATATAACAACCCAAGTGTAAAGCTTTCTTCTGTGTAACTCTCTCGTGTGCAGTACAGATCTCAAGTACATATCCTGAATACAAGTGGTGTGCAGAACACCCTTTGTCAACAAGAAATACTAAATGCATACCTTAATTTAGAGATATATACTATACCTAGATAAATTATTTGGCTCTCAGGGAAAACTATGCTATTTAAGCTACAGTATTTGTTTTTCCTCAATAGGACACCACTGAAAATTTCCTCAAGGCTCTGTTAGGCTTCCTTCCATTTTATCTTTCCGAGATATTAGACATCTGACAACACTGAAAATGATGGGTATGATTTAATGGTTGAGCAAAAAAGGGCAAGGACAATGAGGCGAAATTGCAGAGGAGCATCGTGGGAGGAGAGTGGAATAGGTTCATATGAAGCACTGGATCCAGCAAAAGCCTGGATTCACTGTGTTTTGAAATTCCTCCTTTTTTTAAAACTTACAAAAATAGGACATGCCAAAAAATTTCCAAACTACAAACAGATTATTAAAACAACTACCAGGTACATATACATACACATAAAAAAGGAGACATATTTCAAATTTATGGGGACAAAAAGCATTAACAAAAAGAAAATAATTCACAAGAAATGAGGATTTCACTGTTCTATAGCTCTCCTTCCTACAGCAATGTAGGCGAATCCATGGCAAACATCGTTATCACTGTGAAATGTCTCCAACAGGACTGCTCTCCACTAGGCTTGCCTGCTCATTTGCCTCAGAATTTAACCTTTACTCATGAACAGTTTTCTTAGGCTCTTAGAAAGCAAAGATGCAAAGAGTGCTTACAAAAGAGCTACCTCCAAGCCTACGGCAAATTGACAAAAAGGCTAATGGTAAAAACCATACCATTATAACAAACATGCACATGCCTCATGACCCAATTACTTTCACCTTTCAAAGTTTGCTTGGCTGGGAAGATTCACCCAGTGTCTATAAAAGTGAACCAACTGCATACTTGCAATCCTGGTCAGTTTTCATTATCAGAGGATTTAGACAAACTTCAATCATGTTGAATTCTTCTTTGCACTTTCAAGCACAAGAAGATTGAGCTCAATCATTTTCTGTTATGAGTCAATACTGTTAAATTACAAAAAAAAAAAAAGGAACCAAACAGTTTTCAAAGACTTCATATTACAGAATATGGTTATTCATGAATAAGCCTCCAGCCACGAAAAAGAATCCTGAAATTGTTTAACACAAGCAGTAGGACACAGCAAGTTATAGCCAATTACTTAAACCAGTTTCTTTGAGAATCATCTAACTGAGTAGAAAAGCAATTACAAAAGTTTGTCTCCTTTGCAGATCCTGTGTACCCGCTTCTCTATATTTCTAGGTGCATTACTACGATAATTTAGTTGAAGCAGAGCTACAAACTATTCTAGAATTAAATATACTGTTACTCATTTCAGATGTTAATAGTGCAATCATCATTACAGTAAGGGAGCATAAAAGTGAAAGCTACATGTATTTACTTTGTATTTTCAGAAAAATCATGGATTTCTTCAGCAATATAGAGCAGTTAAAGGCTAAGTTCTGTATTATCAGCTTAACACAGTGCTAATTAAATTGAATCTATGTTACAATTGTAGATATCTGAAGTCAGTTTATGCCCAGCAAGTGAGAAATATCTACCATGACAGAATTCAGACAGTGTATTTCCATCCTTTAAGATATTAATAAATTCAAACCCTATTTTTAAGCCACTCCAGTCTGAAATTTCTGTAAATCAAGCCCCATCAAAGTTGTAAAACTGAAGGAAAAGCTGGCGAATTCCATATCAGCACATCATTTTCTCTTCTTTTAGTATCAAGAAAATTAAAAGGAATAGTTGAGGCACAAGTGATTTTTATGCAGAAATATAGAAGTATTTCAAATAAGTAGACTAAAATTTCAGTATTTCTTTTAACTTCTTTAAAAAAAGACATATATCATAGGTCTATGATCACAGTCGTAACTCACAGTCACCAGAGTCTTACTGGATTGCTTTTCCCCCCATTCCAAGATGAAGAAAAATATTGGCTCACGGAACTTAATAAATCTACTTTATACTGCCATTTGAACATAGTTCATGTTTAATCAATGTAAAGTACAAACTCGTGCTTCAAGGCAGCCTGAAAGCATTCCGTTATTTCTTCAGTGATGACTGCTTCAGTAAACCCAGTAACTCAAAGAAGAGTCCATCCAGCTGAACTGACATTAACAATGCACGCAGAACTTACATGAAAGTGCACTGACAAGCTTTTCAGAAAAGTCCATATCATAAAAGCTTGTGCTTGGAACTACTTTTATAGCTATGGTTATTGTTTCTGTTAAGAGGCACTGCATAAATATAGTTAGTTATCTAATGCACTTAATATTTCTCAGCTGAGGACTATTGCATCTTTACCTTATGTCTAGGTGTGATTATACTTTGGTTTCCTTTACAACAGTAACATTGCACTAGCAATACAGCTGATACTAAAGAGAAGGCTGAAAATATGCAGACTGGAGAACTGAAAAAAAACCCAATCTTCTTCTTTACTTCTTTTCATGCTTCTTGGTTAATTTTCCTCTTTCTAGCTGGAGGCTTGTACTGCTGTTTGTTCTCTTCTCCTTTTGCTGGCCCTCCTGGGAAACTTGCTGCACTGCTCGGAGGATAGCAGTTTGCACAATCTGCTTGCTGGCGTTCTGCAGCTTAACTTCATCTTGCTCCGTCCCTGGCTTCTCACCTGCCACAGCCAAATGACAAAGAAAGGGAACAAAGCTTTTGTGACTATGCTCTGAAAATCTGAAGGATAAAGAAAAAGATGCAAAAAAAAAAACCTAATCCCAAAGCCATCACCAAACAAAAAAAAACCCAAATCCACAACAAAACACCACCACTCCCCATCCAGAAAAAAAAGAAAAAAGAAACCAAAACCAACCATGAAGAGCTTGGAAACAGTTCCTTACATAGGACACTTGTGAATACAGAAGAAGATGAACTAGGGTAGATAGTGCCTCCATATGCTCAGTGCTACAGGACTGAATGAAGGATACTTTGAGTCATAGAGCTCAGGTACCCATGCCTACTCCTCAGCTCTGGGGACAGCTGCAGCTCCAATGCTGAAACAGGAATAGCTGCATTTTGCAGTAAGACAAGGAAGGAGGGTTTTGTCATCCAGCTGTGAATCACATTCTTTTTTGACTTGAGCTGTGCTTCTAGATGAGGAATTGGACTTCATTTTGCAATCCTGACATCTACTTTTTCACCATCCTACAGAGAAATATCTGTTTCATTAGCATTTCTATTTACTTTTAGTTCAGATCAAAAGCACTCACCCATCAAATTCCAATTGACCTCGAGGTATAAAATTGTGTTAAGTGCCAGTCTGTTAACTCTTAGATCCTTAAAAAGATTTGCAAAAGCATTTAAAAAGGCTGAGATTGCTGTAGGTAAAGCAAGAGCACACACACATCCACAACACCATCTGTAGCAAACTGACAAATACATATTTCTTATGTGACACTTCTTTGTTTTGCCAGAGTAAAGATAAGATCAAGGAAGGTGATTTTTTCCCCTTCTGCTCTCATTACCATGTGCAGTACTGTGCTCAGCTCTGGGCCCCCAACATAAGCAGGATCTTGACCTTCTGACCCAAACCATTCTGTGGTTCTGTGATTCCATGATTCCTTGAGTCAATAAAACAACCAGCAAAATGATCAAAGCTTACTCTGTGAGAAATAAATTATTCATTATCTCTTCTGCTTCTTTGAAAGGGCTTCAAAAATATACTTATTTATATCATGTTCATATAATACATGTTAAGGGTAAAAGTAAAATACAAATGTGAATTAATGCTACTGAAATTGAACACTCTAAAAAATGCTACTATATTGAGATGACAAAGTTTGCCCACAAGAGGATAAACCCACGAAAACTTAGAAAACATGTTTTAAGTTGGAAAAGCTGACTGAATGGAATCGCTTGAATTCTTGGTACAGTCAGATTCCCTGATTCAGTTTGTTTCACTCCTCAGCACTTGAAACAGTTTTCAGAAAAATTACAATGTTGCTTAACAGTAAAGTTCACATTTTTCTTTATTACTCAAATATTAATTCACTTGATATTACACAATGAATCAGTCTTCTTGCAGGGCTGAAAAAGACCAGCCAATTCAGCAGTTATTCAGAAGATAATATATTAACAAAAGCATGGCTAAAAAGGAAATTGTAAATACAAATGAGTATGCTGGAATAGATTATAAGATTATATGAAAAGTGGAAAATTTGCCAACCCCTATAAACCGCTCAAAACTTAAAAACATACTGCCATTAAGCGCATTGCTGTTTAAAATTATTTTTTTCTCCTTAGGGATGCTTCATTATTTACTTGGTTCTTGACAATCTACAAAATATGAATTTCAAATATTTTTACATTAGGAAGGCCATTCATAGCAACACCCAGTTGAAAAAATGATAGTTTCAGTTTTCCAGTGAATTTCTACCCAAGTATTCAGTCATTTACCGTGGAGCAAAGCCTTCCTGAAAGCATCACTCAGATAAGTGTGACCTACCTTATGTCTGCCCAGTTCAAACTCATTAGATGATTCTTTTCTTTTTTTCTTTAATGGGAAAACAAATCAAGAGCAAAGAACCCACAACATCTGGGCTATTACTGCCCTGATGGTTTAGGTATGCCCAGAAGGGAAATAAGGCAGCTCAAGTAAACTTAAGAATTTTACACCTGTGTAACACATTTAGGTGGATAGTAACACAGCTAACAACTAATTGGCTTTGGACATGGACATAGTCAAAGATGTTGGCCTGGGGTGATGTGACCAATGAGACCATTGGCAGCTTATGCTGAACACACAAATTAGAAAGCAAAAGTGAAAAAAAAAAAAAAAGGCCCTTTTTGAGGAAGGTATCTGACACTACGTGGAGGTCTAAGCCTGCATTAGGACCATTATGTGTAGAAGGTAGACTGCCAGCCAGGATCCAGACATGCTGAGCACTCAGACATGAATATCTGGCTCCCCCAGGTGTATGGTGTCCATCACAGCTGGCCCATCTGGACATGCCTGAGCAAATGATTCTAGATTGGCTCTGCCTGAGCAGGAGTTGGACAAGACGACATCCAGAGGTCCCTTTCAATTTTAAGCCTTCTGTGTTCTAGTTGGTGAGGCTGCCATAAACCCCAACTTTTCCACTTCCTGAAGGAATAAATGTGTCTCTGGAAGACCACCGCCACTACTTCTTCTTCCAATTATTCAAGAACAGAAAATAGCTTTGTGCTAAGTGCTGAGAAGGTCATTTATTTACTGATACGCTGGCACTATTTTGGGCACGAGAGGGATTGACTACAGAAAACTGAGATGACTCATGTAAAAATCCCAAAGGGATCATGAGCTGGAACATATCTATCGAACTGCACCACCTTGCTAAAATACAGACTGCTGTGGACATAAAGGCAGAAATCTGAGTGCCTATAAAATTCATCAGACATTTTAAGAACTGCCTATTTTCCACTAGGTAAAACAGAGACATTGCACTTAAGTATTTGGTGTTAAGCTAATCAGAAAAAGAGTTACTAAGGTGATAAGATACAATTAATTTTTACCTTTTTTTTTTAGATTTGAAGAATAACTAGCTTTATTAACATTTCATTAAACAAGGTCATTTGAAGTAATTGCTGGGAAAAACTTGCAGGATACAGAAACAGCATTCTGCCTACTAGTTATCCTTGTCTAATGATTACTCTTTTTCTCTCAATGACAGAAAATTTTTTACTACTTATTCTCTATCTGTAAATGCTCACCTGGCTTATAGAGGAAACCAGCACCCTAATTCAGAAAATTGAGAACTGAAAAATGCAGGTTAAATGATATTAAATGCAAGTTAGCAATTTTACCTTAAGACATGAAAAAGTCCCTTTAGCATGCTTTTAGTACCTTGTCCTTCATTTGGGAAGTTTTACACCAACTAATATAGCAGATGAAAACTAGTTTGTAAACTCCAGCATGGTTCCGCAATCTAAAGTTTAGTTTGAGAGATTAAAAAAGAAACAATTCAAAACTTTGGACTTACTGCAGGAATCAATCACATATTTGACTTTTATCTAAAACTGGCGCCATGTATCAGTAGCTTGAAATTCCCTTGGCTCACTTGAAGATGTTTCCCATGAAAGAAAACTCTCTAGCAGTTTGGAGAAATAATAAAAGCATTTAAAGTATATTCCAAGTATTCATCTCAATTACTAGAATATTAGTTGAAGTCCAAGAACATCTTGTGTAGGAGATTACATTCTCTGCAATGTTTGCACTATGGAATATGCATAGAAAAGTACAAAAGGAAAATGATAGCTACAGAGAAATAACATTTAGCACAGCTTAAATATTGAAAAACTTCACTCTGGTTGCACATGGAGCTTTTATGATTTATACACTTTACTTTCTTCAGAGCATCCTGACTCACTTCCTTTTCAGATTGCAATCAAAGTAGTCTCCTGCAATTCCTGTTGATATCCCCAGTGCCTTTTCCCTTTCAGCTTGCCAGAAGTTAAAATTAATGTTTTATAAACACTCTTGCTAAGTAATACTTAATAACAGGCAATTTGTATGAATCAACAGTTTTCTACCTTATCTTTTCATAGGATCATTGGGAATACTTTGATGAAGCTGAACTACCACAGGCATGATTTTGCTCTTGCAAAGATGCAAGTCCATCCCGGATCCACAACTGCTGGCAATGAAATGTGGGAGGATGAGACACTTTTCAGTGAGTGCAGAATCAGTGATTATAGAAGGAAACAGGAGAACATTTCTGACACGGACAGAGAGCAAGGGCTAAATGGTAAATGAGCTGTGGTAGGAAAGAACTTTGAACTCTTGGAGAACATGGAGACTAGAAATAATTTATCTCATACTTTTTGAAAAAAGAGTAGTAATTCATGAGTACACATGACCATGAATGTAAACCTTAGCTCAGGAAACTACTCTTTTCCTCAGTTATTCCTTTTGCTCCTTCAACCGTATGACCTTACTGAATATCCCAAGAGAAGAATAATGCCTTTAATGTTAAGTCACCTTTTTCCAAACATGTGACATTTATGCAGCTCATCATGTCTTCCTGCAGGTTAAGTCTCATCCTATCTTTGAGGCACAACACAAACACTGCATTTGAAGAGAACAGCTTAGTTTATGACAGGTTCCATGAATCCCAAGGGCCACGCATCAGAGATCAAAAGTTTATGTTCTGCTTCACAGGAATAACAAATGAAGTTTAATTACAGCAAATGAATACCACTAAAGTTGTTCTGGAAAAAAAGAGATTTTTGTTTAGGTAAAAAGCTTTGAGCTTAAGCATACCTAAAGCTAACAATAAAAACCACATTCCTCGAAGCAAGCTCCTGAACAATTACCAAAAATGTATTCCCCTGTTAGCTACAAGATGATTATATGCAAACTTTCTGAAGCTGAAAGAGCCATGAAGTAAATATTCTTTCTTAATTTTTACACTAAATTCAGCAGGTATATCCTTTAAGTAGAAAATTTACTATTTGTTTTATTAATATATTGCTTTGGGTTGTGATAATTAACCATTATACTATTTTCTGCAACTTTGCAACATTAGAATTATTTTTGCATTCTTAATAAAAATTAATAATAGTCCAACAAAAATACTACTGTCTAGTAAATCTATTTCAATTATATTGAAAATTACTACTGTAATTTTTATAATCCAAATGTCAGTATTAATGACATTTTAAAATGGAAGTATAAGTAAGCAAGACTATGATGATAAGACTCCATCATGACAAGGTCCACTGCAGATGTATGAGAGCTATATTTATTGAAAAAAAGTTGCAGGATATTGTCTCAGTTGTGTTTATAAATTGTAAATCCTTCAAAAACTTCTAAAGAATCTGGCAAGTTTGTAATGATATCGTGTGCATGTATATGTTGTAGCAATTAACAGCAGCATTCTTGCCATCAACATTGATATTCTACTACAAGAAACAAAGTTCCTTTCTTTTCCCTTTGGCATTAGGCAGTGATATGTCTCTCCAGTTTGTCAACCACAGCATGGAAGTTCCAGGTGAGCCTCTTCTGGCAAATATTTTGTAACCTGTGAATTGAAATGGCTAAACAAACAGATAAATAAATAAATCTCTTTCTTTGATTTGCCTTATTGGTTGGTTGCTCTGATTTCAGCACTAGAAGCCTAATCTGAAGAGATGAAATATCTCACAGCATCCATAATCAGGAAATGTTGATGAGTCATGTTAATTCTACCCAGAATTAATGAACATGGCAGTCATCCAGGGCTGAAGGCTTTCCAACACATGTGCATAAACCCAAATTTATGCATGAGTGTCATTAAGCTATTCTCAGGATTAGAGACCCAATTTGTCTCCGTGTCTTTAATGATGCCTGTTCAGACCTCAGGAAAAGGCTGTACTCTGAAACTGCAAATTTAATCTTAAAAAATTAAATAAGAAATGTATTCTTAAGTATATTAGAGTTGATTCTGTCCAGCACTTTTTCTCAAGCTCTAAAAAGGAGCCTTTTGAAGTCCTGACACATAGCTGTCAAGTATAGGAGGGCAATACTCAGTTGCCTCGAGCCTTAACTCCTGCCATGCAATCAGCATGGAAAAGGAACCATATCAGGAAGGGGGCCAGCACAGACTACTTTGGTCTTCAAAACAGATAATAAGAATGAAGCTGGAATAACCCTGCTCTGAACACTAATACAGGAGGAATGGAAGGGCAAAGGACCAGAGCAGAAATGCAGATAAATTGTCTCAAATGATGAAATATCTCCAGAGTATTGTTGCATCATTTTTATCCAGACATTAGATATACCTGAAGTGAAGTTTGTTGTTTTGTTGGGTTTTTTTCACACTGAGTTTTCTCTTTCTGGAAGTCTCTTTGGTTTGTTTACTATACATTTTCGAATACTCCAGTGAGTTATTTCATGCTATTTGAAATATGTCGGACAAATAGATGCTTCCAAAGTTTTTTATATTAAGAGGTCATTGGAATCTACAGATACATTCTCTACCTAGCTTTGGTGGATGTTAGAAGACTTCTGGTATCTACCACCATGTAGTGTAAGTGAAGAACTATGCACAGGTTAATTAGATTTGCAACATTTAAACCTGGATTATTTTGTAAAAAGTTAAAAAAAAAATGAAGGTTATTTGAACCTGTCAAAACCCAGCAAATCCTGCTACATTTTAGATGTGTTTCAACTTAAACCAGGTTATTCAGGGCCTAATTTCATAAATTGTCTACTTAGACCTCAGCTGAAGCACAGCCTCTCCTTATCTCTTGGAAAAAAATAAAGCAACAACAAACCCAAAAACCCAAACCAAACCAATCCCGCTTCCAAAACCCCTTACTTCAAGGCAAAATGTAATGTTAATCTGTGAGTATTTAACAGAAGCAGTGATGGCTACACATCACTCCTTGCTGACAAACAGTGGCTGGAATATAGGATGATAGAGTTGGGGCTGTTCAGCCTGGAGAAGAGAAGGCTGTGTGGAGACCTCATAGCAGCCTTCCAGTGT
>JASSUY010034340.1:0-18532 GCA_032466535.1 Forpus xanthops
TTTTTTGTTTTTGTTTTTTTTTTTTTTGTTTTTTTTTTTGGTTGTTTTTTTTTTTTTTTTTTTTTTTTTTGCCTAGGAAAACCTTGTTTTCACTATCTGCTCTTTTTTCCCAAATTACTTCATATTAACAATTTCTTTGCAGTAATCAAAGTAAATTCTCTCAGGTGAGAAAGCTAAATTTTTATTTCTCTATTACCTAAACCTACCCTTCTTTCTTTTCTTATCAGTTTCCTATAAATGTAAGAACTTCTCTTTCTGTTTCATGGCTATAACAACCGTTAGTGAAAGACCTTGAACAGTGTCATTTAGAGATCACAGAGAGCTCTCTCAATGTGTTATTCTGATTCTTTCAGAACAACTGATTTTTTTTTTTTTTCAGGGCATTTACAAAACCTGTACTTCTTTTCTAAATAAAAGTATTGCATTTATTGTTAGACTTATGTGTTTTCTGAATTTTTTGTTAGCATGATTGTTACAAATATAGGCAAATTATTCACTTATCTACAGTTCTCTGGATGCTTACTTGAATATTCGAGTTAATAGAAACTAGTTCTGCTGACAGGGTACATTTGGAAGTTTTTTTCTATAACATTCTAATCACACTTTGATAATAAGAAGGTAGGAGAATGGTTTACTTGCAGCAGTCCTCATACATGTAAATTTCTACACTCCAAATAGGTAGCAAAATAACTTAAAACGTTTATCCAAGTCAGTCAGAGGTTGGGAGGTAATACACTAAAATATACTAAGCTATATGCTACTGCCTATTGTAAGTCAGCTTCCATAACATCTTAAGGAAGGCCAACTTCAGCAAGACCTTTTAATCTTAAACTTTTTTATTCTGCCATTAATAGTATTACATACATGTTACATGTATCTTATGTGTCTCCTGAAACTACAAACGTGGGGGTGCGGGGGTGGTAGTTGCCTTTCTGTGTTACCTTTAAGAAAAACTGCTCCAAAAGTAACTACTTGACAAGGGTAGTGTCTTCTGTAACTGTGCTATAAACAAAATAGCTGGGATGGTTTTATGATGAGTTATACCAAAGCAAACACTGGATTTCCAGCAATTAAAAAAAATATAAATTACTAAGAATAGGAAAGAAAACAAATGTCCACCACAAGTACAGAGTTTATTATTTGCCAGGGTAAAAGTGCAATAATGCTCCTTCGTATATAGTCCTCATGTGTCCCTTGATCCTCAGATCAGAAACTAGTTAAGGGCTCCAGGTAAATGTTAGAATTAGAGCAGCTTTGAAGTTTAACAAATGAAGAATATGTCTAGAAGGCAGGGGAAATACACATCTGACATATAACCTGGAGAGTACAGAGTTTAAATGAATTCTCTAGTTTAAAAAGTGACAGCATCACATCAGGATAAAAGGAATTACTTTGATTATCAACCCCTAAACATTCAAATTTTGCCATAATGAGTATATGGAGACATGTGGAGTTCCCTTTTTCTATGTTTGCAAAATACTATGCAAACATAATCTCCAAAGAAAGTATAAAAATTTGCATCTCCAAGATGCCTGAAAGTAGCCGTTGTGTATTCATTAACCTCAGTACTGAAAAACTAAGAAACATACTGTATCTGGAAAAGAGTGTGAAAAAGCACAGATTCAACCTCTGAAATCAAACAGCGAGATGGAAAAAGAGCTCTCTTTACCTTAACGATTTCTAGCTGCATAACATAAAGCTAGGATTTGTAACAGAATTCACAGTATTTAAAATTTTGGAAATTTCAAATCCGTCTCATGAATGATACTGAAGAGCTGGAACTTTAAACAAGCAAGATGTTCTTCATTCCACTTCATTCTTTTTAGCTAATCAGGGCTCTTTCCATCCTAAGTGTCGATAATAGATCCCTTACCTGTAGTCCCTTCTTTTTTAAAAATAAGATTAGCAAGGTCTATGATTTCATGAGAATCTTCTTTTAAAAGAATCTTCAGAGTTTAAATGTATGCTTATTTCATTTGAATTCTTATGATTTGTCCACTTGTCCTTGTGATCTTAGTACTTTACTTTCTCTAGGTAAGTCAAGCTTTTGATATTTGAGTGCATAATTTATAAATCTCAATTTCTCTGCTGTACTTAATGTCAAAGGTGAAAAGGTTCTCACTGTATTTCATAAACTGCTTCAGCTCTTTGAAAACCCAAATATTTTGTCTTGATTTTATGTTGTCTGGCTTAGCATTGGGATCTGCCCCTGCCACTTCAACATCAGTGGAAGATAACTCGTGCCCTCACAGATGGCCTGGCGTATGTTTGAATTTTGTTACTTCAACCATGAATGGCAGTACCTCAACAAGTTTGATTTGGTGTGAACTTATATAAAACAGAATGAATCATGAATTCTATCAGCGCTCTGGCATTAAAATAGTGAACATCCCTCAGCAACAGTATAAATGTTGAACAGAAGGAGTGACAATGTGTATTCCTATGGGATATACACTGAGAAATCTAGCTTGGAGGTTTCACATGTAGTTAGTGAAAGGATTACCCATATCATAGTTAATAGCACTGATCCAGCACACATCTGTATCAGCAAGTAGGTGGCAACAACTATCACTGAAATATTCAAATTCCATATATGCATGGATGAAGAAACCAGTTAGCATTCATAATGCCATGTGACAGAAGCTTACTCTGCAAGATGCTTTGTATGCTTATTTGGTCAAAGTACATGGAAAAAAACACCCATGGTATGTATCTCATCAATTAAGCAGAAATGTTGTGCAGGTTTAAAAAAATGCTCTGAAAAAGGAGAGGGAAGAAAGAAATAGAAGCAATGAAGAGAGTCAAGTATCCTTGTGTGCTGGAAAGGTAAAACAATGGCATTGAAATCAGGTAATCAATTCTGCTATTTTAATGCATATTGATTCAGTCAGGGAAGTAATGGCAAAGATCCAAGCAGAAGATAAAAGCAACCACGGTGCTGTTGTTTTCTTCTATATAGTGCCTAGAGGGAAATAATTTTTTGCTGGGGGAATTCTGAGGCTTTGCAATACAGCAGCATCAATAAAGACTGAATGATCTGAAGTAAAAAATTAAGCCCATTACCTAGCAGTTAATTCAGAGCATTTTTATCAATTATCAGCCTATAATTAGTTGGTACATTAGTGATGTTTTAAAACTCTGCAACACTAACTCTCAAAACAAAACATGAACTGATCCTTTTCCAACATATCTTCCTTACAAAACAGCCTTTGGAGAGAATTTCCATGATACATTAAATTTAAGACATTTGTTTTTACTGATTGCAAAAATATTTACAACATCATGTGCCAGTTTCTTCCCTTCAGATAGTCACAGATTTTTCAGTGCTTTTTATGTTATTTAAATATACAACAAGAAATTGAGTACATGTGTTAACAGCTGTTAAAGGCATATGGCATTTTCAAAGCTCTTGCAAGTATTTACTCACATGTGGAAACATATATGCAGCTCTATTTCTTCACTTACTAGCCATCATTGCTAAAATCTAGTTTTTGTTATACAGAGATTATAAGAAAGACAAAGGCAGTTTACAGTAAGCTCAAGTGAACAGCAGGAAATTAAGATATTTTCTTGTATTTTCTTTCTAAAGGTATATGCATATCTAAGAAGAACAAAGAACACTACTATTATGATATATTGGAACAATACATGCAAGACTGCAGGTTAGAAATATCCAAGATACCAGGAAAATTTTAATGCAAATCCAAGCTGCAAGCTGAATAAAATGCTTGTGAATACATAGAAAAAACAAATTGTATTAATAAAGCCATTTTAAAGCAAGCCTGTAGTAACTGTGTTGTTACTATTAATAGCAGTAATCATATTTAAGTTAGACTTTTTATTAATGTCTGTTTCAATCACTTTTTCCACTTTGATACTATTCAAAGAGGAATGGGATTATTTCTTCAACTTCCTTTGAAGTAGTACTGGGATAGTGAGTAATGTATGAAGTTTAATGAGCCTTGCTAATTTTCTGTCAGTTGAAGGGGCTATTGATTTTACCTGTTGTAGATATTTGGCTCAAATTTGAAATTTATTTGTAAAACTGAAAACTTGTCATTTGTTAAAATTAAATGCTAAACTTTACTCAAAGCAAAATAAAATTTGGCCTAAATGAGCAGCTGCTTCATGAGCCAAGATACAGTGGTCTTCAGATTATGCTACTGAGTTATTCTGCTCAGCAAAGGTTTCTTTAGAAATTAGATACATTTTTCATTTCTCTAAAATAAAATATCTTATTAAAAAATCATAATATTTTTAATGGTCATAAATATAATCATAAAAACTCAGTTTCTATGGCCTCTGACATCAACCATGACACTAGCTGTGGTATCAGATGCGATTACCATTTGCTGGATGTACTCATATATATACTAGTGCAGACCTGATGTATTATTGTTAGGACGATATTCCAGTGCTAGCAGGAATCGTCAATATAGGACACATAGATGTAAATGGCGCAAGAGGGGAAACTTAATTATAAATATAAGGACTATGTTGGCCTTTTTAACACAAAGAACAATCTAGTATTAGCCTTTCTGTTAATTATACCAAAGCAAGAATAGTCTTGGAGGTACTAGCTTTAAGATTGGGAAGATAAAACAAGAGAAGATCTATTTTCAACTGTCACATTAAAATGCTGCTCCATCAAGCAAGAGTTTTGCAGTAGTGCTTTCTTTGACAGAAGATTATTTATTTATAGGGAAAGTGCGTTAAGCAATTTTGAAAGATGATTGGACTGCAAAATGACAAATACATGCATGTAAATTGATATTTTCAAAGATTCCAGTGAAAGCTTTCCTCAGTGCCCATTCTAAATTACTTTTATTCGGTTTAAATTGAGAATAAGTATTTGGCTTGCATCTACTGTTTTATTTTACTATTACTTTTAATTTTTCTTTGGCAATTTGTAGCCATTTGCAATATGCAATATTTCATAACAAGAGCAAGTGAGCCAAATTCTGCCTTCTTTTAGTTACATATGCTTATGTTAGGGTTTTTTGTTTGTTTGGAGTATGGTTTTGTTTGGGTTTGACTGTTTTGTTTTTGTTTAAGCTTCCTTTTAGGGAAGCCTTTTCCAGCTGTGCTACTTTCAATTATTATATCACAGAAGAAAAATTTTGTTTTCACTTATGTTCCTCCTCCATCTGTCATAGGTTCAGCAGCAGCAGTCATTTTTCTCCTTTGTAGTAGCTAGTCAGGTGTTGCTTTTTTTGACTTTTGGCCTGGGAACTGCTTTGATAACACCATTGTTTTCAGTTACTGCTTGGTAGTGTTTTGGTCTGACCAAGGACTTTATAAATCTCATGCTCTGCCAGAGAGGAGGGGAAGACAGGAGGAAGGAGACACAGGACACCTGACCCTAACTAGTCAAAGAGGTATTCCATACCACAGCACGTCACGCCCAGGATGTAAAAATGGATCACAGAGACCCAGAAGGATGGGGGTGTGCAGTTTTGTCTGACTGGGTATCGGTGGTGAGTGATTGTATTCTTTTCCCTTGTATTTCTCTTGTCATTATTATTATTGTTGGTAGCAGTAGTGGTTTGTGTTATACCTTAGTTACTGAAGTGTTCTTATCTCAACCTGTGGGAGTTGCATTCTTCCGATTCTTTTTCCCATCCCTCTGGGAGCATGGGTTAAAAAGAGGGGGGAGCGAGTGAGCGGGTTGTGTGATTTATGGCTTAAACCACAACGCATCAAATACAACGACTTGTACTCCTGAGTGTGGTTCCAACAGCTTTCTTCACAAAAGAAGTCAACACTCTTTGTCAGTGTACTTTATCCTAGATAGTGATTTCTCATTCAATTCCAGAAACTTCAAATAATATTTAAATTCAAATTCTCTTCATAGATTCTGTCTATTAATCTATTCATGTACTATGCAGCAGTCCCGAATTCAAGTTGTGGGTAAATAACTCTTTTTTTTTTTTTTTATTAAATGGAAGTGACTTATATGTTATCAAATACACCCTCTGCCACAAAACCAGGCTCACAACAGCATCAGGCTGACATCTAGAAACGCCAGGGTAGTAGGACTGCAGTTTTGTTTTATATTAAGTCCCACCCAGTGTTTTCCTCTTCTATTATCATAATTTTAGGGAAGAAAACACATTTTGTGTTTCTTTTCCTTCTATAACATATGTGTGTATTTGGTCTTCTATTCCTGTAGTTTTTCATTTTTTGGTATTTTTATTTTATAAAGTTTGAGAAAGACAGTGTCTTTGAGAAAATTAGTAGTCTTTGTTTCTTTAACATCTGTTCTTATTCTGTACCTCTTCTACGCTGAAATATCTAGGTCTCTTAAGTGCTAGGAAGTGAAGCCTGCTAAATATGACTGGCTTCATGCAAAGCTTCTATGAAATACATATTGACAGTACGAAGTTCAGAAAGAATTGCTTCTTGTTCTTTTTACTTCATCTGAACAAAATAAGTTCACATGGACACTATCAATTACAAGGTCCCTTCACACCAGAGTGTCTAATTCTTATTTTCAGCTGTGAATAAATATCATGGTGTCTCCAGTTCCTATGTTGTAGAAACAATTATGGAATATGCATACAGCATATGAAATTTTACAAATAATTTTACTAGAAAGACTTCCATTTTTACTGTAAAAAGGATGGAAAATAGACAACTGGAGACATATGATCAACTACTGAATACAGCTAGGGGTGATGTTTATTTCAGTAAGAGCAAAACAAGGTCTTTAATATTCAGTACTGAGATGTTTATATAATGACTACCTTTATGAAACTGCTTCATATGACTTATTCTTGAATTTTTTATAGCCAGATCTTAATTTCATAAACCCATGCATAATATAATATTCTATTTCCAAATTAGTGTTTCATGAAACCCAGTTCACCATTCTTTCCTAGTTTCCAAGATGCACAGAAACGACATGTTGAATACATTGTAACTGAGAAAAAAATGTGAAGAAATATTCTTTTTTTACGTAGTCTATCAGTCCTCAGACTGCTGTTAAGATATTTGGCCTGAGATAAATCATCTCTATTATACTTTCTAGCCTGCTTAAATTTCAAAGTGTAAAATCTCCATGCTCCCTTGATTACCTTCACAAAATCAAGAAGTCAAAATAGCTGTATGTTTCAAATATGGGAATTAAAATGTTTGGCATCTGCTCTTTGAAGCAGGCACATTAACATGGATAGGCTAAAGACTCATCCCAGTGATGTGCCCTTGCTTCTCCAAGTGTGCTTTCACAGGCACAAGTGATCCTCTTCCCTTATACCTGTTCTCTGCAACCGGCAAAATCTCAGCTCTGCTCACAAAACAACAGGAACACAAAGGGAACTGCCCATAATTATGGCTGCTAAATTGCTTCATGCTGAAATTTTAGTAACTGTAGTTATTAGGAGGCTGCTGTGGAACAGTAATATTTCTTGGGAGCTATAGATTGCAGAAAGACAGATACTAACTTAAATGCAAATTTATTCTTGTGAAAAGGAATAGAACACTTTAAAACTTCATTTTAAAAGAAGAGATTTTTTTAGTCAAGTAAACAGCTCAATAAGCAACAGGCTAGTTTGTTTGTTTGGTTTTTTTTTTTTTTTATTGAGACTCAGAAAATGGTGGTTTTGTTTTGTAGCTTTCATTGTCTTCAAGTTTCATCCAAAGAAAAACAAATAAATAAATAAAAGGATTTGAAATTCTTCCACAATTATACAATAACATAAAATGCATGGCATTTCATTTTCTCAGGATTACAGAGAATTTGGAATTCTGCAGAAAATATGGATGAGGTAAACATAGTTAATATTTTTAAACCGTTGGGACTAGTGAATAATACATTTCTCTCCATGGGTGTCACTAAGTAACACCTTCAGAATAAAGAGAATAGTTGTTACTTGAATTGCAACAATCAAGCAGACTTGTTCAGGATATTTTATGGTCATTTTCAGACATTTCCATGATCACCTATGTTCTGTTACTTAAATTGGTTTGTTAGATTTGTATCTCTACCAAGCTATTTACCTACCCACATTTACATACACTGTTGTCAATAATGGATTTTTTTTAATTATTCATTTTTTTAATAAAGGAAAAATATTTTTTCTTACTTGAATACTTTGAAGAGTATAAACTTGCAAATGAACCTCTGGAAAAATCTGTTCTCTTTCTCTGTGTCTGTTCTGACACATTTTCAGATGTAGATGTCTTTCATGCGCACTTACAAAAGAAATCTGCCAGTAAACAAGATACAGATCCATGGACATTTTCCAAAACATTACTTCCTTTAATGAAGACAGCAAATAATAAAAGCTTATGAGATGTTTTAAACTGGCAGAGCCTTGAACATTGAAACAATTTTGTCCAAAGTGCAACAAAATGCTTTCCTACAAATTGTATGCAAACCAGTTCTGCCTTCCCCAGTCACACTGCTCTTTTAACAGCTATGATCTCATCAGGAGGCTCACTAGATAGTCCTTGTTGCTGAATTTTGTGAGAAATGAGGAGAACCCCCAAACTTTCTATTTTTCTAAATTACATTTCCCAGATAACTATCAACCCTATATGACTTTAGCAATACTAGTCCCCGAACCTATGATCATCACTATATATTTGTGCCTCATCATTAAGCTAAAGAGTTATCTTCTACCTGTCTCAATAATCTTTAGCTATATTCACTGAGGTTCTTGAAAAGATTTCAACATTTGTCATATAGCCACTAAATTCAGACTGAAAACCCCAACACAGTTTTCATTTAGTCTTCGAAATATGTGGTAGCTGGAATTTATCTAGTTCATTCTGCATTTCTGTACACAGCCAGTAGCATGCCTATTTGCCAATGTTGATCAGTTTAGTGCCTACATCTTTCTTTTATCATTTAGCTGTTTCACTTTGCAAGACGCCATCCCATAGTCACAATAATGGCATGCTTATAACATTAATTTCTGCACAAAATGCAGCTTGCAGCTGTGGCACTCTTTCTCCACAGATGAGGAGATCACTTACTCTGTTAGTTCTCTGTGTAACTGGAGAGTAGAATGAGGATGAGCATTTTACATGGGCTAACTCATTATGCACTTCACCAAAGCAAATGAGTCACAGGTTCCAGTGAGGAAGAATAGTGATATGGTGGATTCTAATCCCTGATTCAATGAATAGTGGGAATAAATCAGTAAAATGTCACTATTGTACAGAAAGGTTAACAAATAACATCTGAGTTTTAAGGATCATAAACAACAAACATTTAACTGTATGCATATATAGATATATTTCATAGAAGTTCGTCAGATGAGTGAGGAGAAAGATATAGAAAATGATACAAAAGCTGATAACATGCAACAGTTTTGCATTGAGACTCTAGGAAAACAAAGAATTAGGACAAAATTCAGGACTTAATACAAATTTGGGTACTATTCTTTATGCATTGCAATTAAAAGAACAGGTGGAAAATGTAAAGACATGGAGTACTTTGCTTACGTTTAACTGATTCTGAAATGTCACTGTATTCATAGCTTCACCAATTTTCTTCTGTGCTGAAGCAATTTCTCATTTTATTGCCATGTGGGTTTTTTTCCATTTGATAAGTCTTTAAGAAAGACATGCTTTATTTGGGAGAAAGAAAAGCAAAGTGCCTTATTGTAGATTTCCCATGTAAATTTGCCTTTGTATTGGATTTGCACCTCAAGTTCCTACTCAGAACAATGTGGTAAAGAGAGGGAATGGACTTACTTTTTCCTGAAGACTTAGGGTGAGAAATAATCTGTTAAAATGTGCAATAATATCTTGGTAAGACAATCATACATTGTTATCATGATCCTAAAAAAGATAGTATACAGGCACAACAGAATAGCAAACCACTACTTTTTTCTAGCTTCAAGAAAACTCAGTGCCCAGATGTTGAGAATTATTGACCAGCACAGTGTTATTACAATTAAATCTCATTAAAAGAAATTAAATGAAAAACTGAAACTACAACAAACAAACCTCAAAAACATAAGAACTGATGGATTGTTTTAGTCATTTGGCATTAAAAATTCACTGAAAAAAATGCTCATTTAAATAAAACGTAAAATAGAAAAGAATGGAAAAGAAAAAAAATTAAAAATTTAGATAAGCAATAATTGACTCTGATTTATTTAGTCATTTGAAAAATGAATATATTGCAGAAGTTATTATCTGTTACCTATAGAACAGAAAAATGTTAAGATAGTAGATTTTTACATATCTGAAATTAAGGAGAAAGTACATTAAAATAATTGTCTTCATCTTTCTTCTTAAATATTATTTAAGCAGTATGCCCATGAGATTACGAGTAACAGTTACCTAAAGTATCTTCTAATAATCCAAATTTACATTAATGTCAGTATTATTTATTTTGTTTGAAGTAGGGAAATGTTCACACATAGAATCATAGAATTATAGAACAGTTAAGGTTGGAAAGCACATTAAG
Organism: Forpus xanthops; assembly: GCA_032466535.1. Taxonomy (NCBI): domain Eukaryota; kingdom Metazoa; phylum Chordata; class Aves; order Psittaciformes; family Psittacidae; genus Forpus; species Forpus xanthops. The sequence goes on from JASSUY010034340.1 coordinate 10,424, forward strand.
ATAGAATAGTTAGGGTTGGAAAGGACTTTAAGATCATCTAGTTCCAACTCCCCTGACAGGGGCAGGGATACCTCCCACTAAACCCTGTCACCCAAGGTTATGTTCAACCTGGCCTCATACACTGCCAAAGATGGAGCATTCACAACCTCTTTGGGCAGCCCATTCCAGTGCCTCACCACCCTTACAGTAAAGAATTTCTTCCTCAGATACGATCTAAACTTTCCCTGTTTAAATTTGAGCCCATTGCTCCTTGTCCTATCACTACAGTTCCTAATGAAGAGTCCCTCCCCAGAATCATTATAGGTCCCCTACAGATACTATAAGGCTGCTATGAGGTCTCCATGTAGCCTTTTCTTCTCCAGCTTGAATAGCCCAAACTTTCTCAGCCTGTCTTCATATGGGAGGTGCTCCAGTCCCCTGATCAGCCTCGTGGCCCTCCTCTGAACTTGTTCCAATAATTTTATGTCCTTTTTTTTGTTGAGGACACTGGAACTGTATGCAATACTCCAAGTGAGTTCGCACAAGAGGAGAGTAGAGGGGCAGGATCACCTCCTTTACCTGCTGGTCACGCTTCTCTTGATGCATCCCAGGATACGGTTGGCTTTCTGGGCTGCGGGCATACACTGAAACTGCTTCATGTTAAGTTTCTCATTGACCAGCACCCCCAAGGCCTTCTTCACCAAGCTGCTATAAATCTTTTATCTGCCCAATCTGTAGCTGTGCCTGGGGTTTCTCCATCGCAGTTGTCATGGTTAAACTTCATAAGGTTGGCATCACCCCACCTCAAGAATGTGTCAAGGTCCCACTGGATGTCATTCCTTCCCTCCAGCACATCAACTGAACCACATAGCTTGGTGCCATCAGCAAACTTGCTGAAGGTGCACTCAATCCCACTGTCTATGTCATGGAATAGTTAAGGATGGAAAGAACCTTAAGACCATTTATTTCCAATCCCCCTGCCATCGGCAGATATGCCTCAATCTAGACTGTGTCAGCCCAAGGCTGTGTCCAATCTGACCTTGAACCCTGCCAGGGATGGATCATTTACCACTTCTTTGGGCAATCTGTTCCAGTGCCTCACCACCCTCACAGTAAAGAACTTTTTTCTCATACTGAACCTGTGTGCTACCAGGTCAAACACAGATGCAATCATCTGACATTAGAATGCAGTCACCTTTTCGCTCAGTCAGCACAGCTTGTTAACCCTTGCTGATATGATGTCTGTGTACTGCCATATTTACTATGGGAAGACAAAAAAATGACATTGAATCCAGACTGACTTAAAGATAAGTCATCCAAAATTAATCAACCTTTTTTTAGTACAAGTTTAATATTTCTCAGTGAGTAAATCAATGGTCCCTATTATGGGGTCAGATAATTTAATCCACTGTATCTGTTGTACTGCAATTTTGAATCAAGACCTCCATATGATCCGGTGGGACAACTTCTCTAAAATGTGTCTCTGTTTAATACCTTTGTGCATTATTTTAGCTTATTTTCAAAATATTCACATCTACAGGGTACTAAGGGCACTAAAAAACCTTGCTGGCCTTGAGTAGCCTCACAGGGGATCTCCGCCCACATGTGACTTTGGGCACAGTAGCAGGGTTCACACCCTGTGCTAAACTACCTTGTAGGTATACCTGCCTCCTAGCTCCTTTTTCTCCTGACTGGACCTCCATGGGCTCACCCAGACCAGATCGTGTTGGGTCTTCTTATTATATTGGGGGGTTTTGGATATACCCCATTAGCAGTCCCTTGTCTGCCTCCTGTGGTCAACCCCTGTAAGGTTTGGCTGGTTTGGGTGGGCCACTGCCCATACTGGTGTCACCCTTAGCTCCTATCTCACCTTTTAGCAAGCACTGCTCCCTTACACAAATACATTTTTTGCTACAATTATTGCTGTTAAACAATTCAATCTGATGTCCTGGGTTAAGCAGTAGCAGTCATTTTTCTCCTTCTTAGTAGTTGCTGCAGTGCTGTGCTTTTGACTTTCAACCTGGGAACGGCGCTGATAACACCAATGTTTTTAGTTGTTGCTCAGTAATGTTTACTCAGATCAAGGACTTTCTGAGTATCATGCTCTGCCAGGGAGGTGGGGGAGCCAGGGGGAAGTAGAGACAGAACACCTGATCCAAATTAACTGAAGAGGTATTCCATACCACAGCATGTCATGCCCACTATATAAACTGAGGGCAAGTACTTGGAAGAGCTAGATCTCTGCTTGGGTCAGGCTGGGTATCAGTTGTTGGGTGGTGAGCAGTTGTGTTCACTTCCCTTGTTATTTCCCTTATCATAATTATTACTAGAGGCAGTAGTAGTGGTTTATGTTATACTTTAGTTACTGGACTGCTCTTACCTTAGCCCATACGAGTTACATTCTTTTGATTCTCCTCCCCATCCCTCTGGGAGAGGGGGAAGGAAGGAGAAGGGAGCGAGTGAGTGGCTGAGTGGCTCTGGGTTGCCAGCTGGGCTGCCATGGATTCAGCAGTAGCAGTCATTTTTCTCCTTCATAGTAGCTGGTGCAATGCTATGTTTTTGATTTTGGGCCTGATAACATCACTGTTTATAGTTACAGTTTAGAATGCTTAGGCTGGCCAAGAACTTTCTGAGTCTCATGTTCTGCCAGAGAGGAGGGGAAGCCAGGAGGTAGCCACGAGGAAGCAGAGACAGGGCACCTGTCCCAAACTGACCTAAGAGGTATTCCATACCACAACCCATCATGCCCAGTATGTGAAAACCGAGAGCAGAGACCCAGAAGGGTGGGGGTGCAGTGCTTGGTCAGGCTAGGTATAGGTGGTGAGCTCTTGCATTCTTTTCTTGAATTTGCCTTGTCATTATTATTTTTGGCGATAGCAGTTGTGATTTGTGTTATACCTTAGTTACTATACTGTTCTTATCTCAACCTGTAGGAGTTGCATTCTTTTGATTCTCCTCCCCATCCCCTTGGACTGAGGAAGAAAGAGAGGAGATTGAGTGAGTAAAACTGCATGAGGGCCTTAAACCACAACAGTTCTTTTTGATGCCCAATATGGGACACGAAGGGTTGAGATGATGACAGGATTAATAGCCACTCATCACAATGCTGATTTATTGTCTCTCAGAGCTGTTGCTCTTGATTCTCTGGGGTGCATGTCTTCAGCCTGTTGTACCTTACTTACAGCTGGTACTTGTTATCTTAGCATTTTTCCAATATGGGTTTTGGGTTAAGGTTTTTGTTTCATTGTATTTTATTGGAATGGCTTGTGATATGGATGGTCTCCAGAAGCAGGGGGAGGTGGGTGGGTGGATGTGGACATGGGCTTGTACCTGTCAGTTTGGCTGCTCTTCACCATCCTGGCCCATGTCCTCGCCTCCATATTCGCAAGGCTGTGGGAAGCACAGGGGGGCGGCCCCGGGAGCTGCCCAGTGTCTGAAACGGCCTGGGGCTGGCCAGTGGTAGCGGTAGTGATTTTTATTATACCTTAGTTACTAAACTGTTCTTATCTCAACCTGTGGGAGTTTCGTTCTTTTGATTCTCCTCCCTGTCCCCCCCGGAACTGGGGGAGAAAAGAGAGGAGTGAGTGAGCAAAACTGCATGAGGGCCTTAAACCACGACATGGGCTTGAACCGCAACAGTCGGCCTAAAAATTTCATCTTTAAGTAATAGAGTTTTGTAAGAGATGAGGCTTTTTTTTCAATTCTCCTTTTTTTTGCAGATCTTGGGAAGACAGTCAGGGTATTGGATCTGGTGATGCACTATGGCACTATGACCTTTTTAATTTGAAAAAAAAATGCCAAGTGAAGTTTTTTCATCTTGATCTTTATCAGCAATGTTTTTTGTTTTTTTTTTCTTTTGTTTTTGATTCACTGGAAAAAAATATTTCTTAATTTCCACTGCCACCAGCAGAGATGAGCAAGTTTAGAAGGACTTGAACAGAAAAACGATAGAATGAGTCTCTGAACCAGAACACTTTCCAGTGAGCTAAAGAGTTTAAAACATTCTCCTAGAAGATATGCACTTCTAAATCTAACCAGGGGTAATGTAACTTTTGGAGAATATACAGAACACTGAAAACTATAAAGACATACACATATGCACACACATACACATTTTACTTTATAATAGCATTGCATTTAAAGAAATTAGATTTTTTTTTAACCACAGAAGTATCTATTTTTTTATGTGTAAAGATGATTTTTATTATAGATATTGATATATAGTGAAAATGCTTTATAGCACATTATAATTGTTCTTGTTTAAGGGCATGTTTTAGTAAGAAGCTAATTCAAATAGTCTAACAAATTGCATCTTACTAATATACTTTCAAAAGTATGTTGTTAAATATTAATGAATTTCATTCCCCTGAGATCAAGTTTGGATGCATGTAATTATTATGAGTTCATGTGTATTCTTATTCTTTCATAAATACTCATGTATCCTTTATTAAAAGAAAAAAAAGCCAAACAAGCCAAAACAAACCACCATCAGCAGAAAAAAAACACAGCAATGAGGACAACAACTAACAAAAAAAAAATACCCTCAAAAACAACAGTCTAAACTTGCTGCATTTGGTCTAATCCTGATCTCGTCACCTAAAAGATTTGATTGGAATTCTGTCACACATTTGGCTCCACTTACTGTAGCACAGTTAGAAGAAATTTGGAGGATTCATACATTCCCATACTGTAGGCTATTTCCATATTGAACAATATCAAATAGCATTTGAATTTTCATTATTAATGCTCTGATAATCTGGTAATAATATTTGGACACAGACATTCTGAGCTTGTTTATCAAAATCGAAAGCTGAAGGGCAAAGCTGACAGAAAAGCTGAGATCACAGCTTTGCAACTGGTAGTTATCACCATCTTATTTTGGTTATATCCTCCTTGATTTAACCAAGCAAGGCCCTGGTTCAATAAGACATTTTGCAAAATGATATTGCTACCTTTAACATTCTTAGAGGAACTTTTTAAAAACTGCTATAAACTTTTCAGTTTTATTAATATTAAGTTATTCTTGAGTCTTCTCTCTGGTTTCTTCCAAGTTTAAGATGAGTTGATGAATATTTGGGTAGAAGACGCAAAGATGAATGATAATGCTATTGTTTGGAATGTTATGCCTGATCCAGGATATTGGTAAAGAACATAAAACCAGAATCCTAGACACAAACTCATAAATATTTGATACTAATACTTTGCTACTGAAACAGTCAAATTATATATTCACTTCCAGATATGTACTGGTTTGATTGATTCTGAATCTCTTTGAATAACAGAGAGCATACACACAATACAAAGTAAAAGGACAGAATCTAAAACATGAAATGCGGTGAAATGTTTTTTACATGTACTAGGTATATCAAAGAATAGGTCCTAGAAAGTCAACTGTATCCTGGGTTGCATCAAGAGGAGCATGACCAGCAGTTTGAAGGAAGAGTTCCTGCCCCTTACTCTGCTCTTCTGAAAACTCACTTGGAGCATTGTGTGCAGTTCTGCTGTCCGCAACATCAAAAGGGCATGGAAGTGTTGGAAAAGGTCCAGAGAAGGGCCACAAGGATGATCAGTGGACTGGAGCACCTCCCATATGAAGATAGGCTGAGAAAGTTGGGGCTATTCAGGCTGGACAAGAGAAGAAGGCTACGTGGAGACCTCATAGCAGCATTCTAGTATCTGAAGGGGGCCTATAAGGATGCTGGGGAGAGACTCTTCATTAGGGACTGTACTGAGAGGACAAGGGGTAATGATTTCAAACTTAAACAGGGAAAGTTTAGATTTATCTGGGGAAGAAATTCTTTACTGTAAGGGTGGTGATGCACTGGATTGGGTTGCTCAGGGAAGTTGTGAATGCTCTATCTTCTTCCGTGGTAATGTCGGACAGAACCTTGGGTGGCATTTGTTAGTGTGAGGTGTCCCTGCCCATGGCAGGGGGTTGGAACTAGACCTTCAGGTCCTTTCCAACCCTAACTATTCTATGATTCTATGATTCTATGATAATATACTAAAATGAACTACACAGAAGCAGCAGACACTCAAGTGAAGTTTGATTTTTCTTTGATAACTCAGAGATTATATATTATTTTTCTACATTCACCTTGCACTATCTCAGTGCTGAAGATAATGGAAACATGCGATGGGGTGTTAACAGTTGTCAGCTTGTTTTCACAATCATCTACAATTAGGTATCTTGGTGTATTCTAATCGAGAAGCCATATTAGATGCATATCAATTAGCTTCTCCATTGACTTAGCTATAGACAGGGCTCTTTAGTTCAATGAAAGGGAAAAGCAGCTGTGCTAATTTGAAAATCAAATTGCTAGTTTATTTCAATTATTTTACTTCTTCAAATGTGTAAGATGACAGGGGTATTTAAGAAGAAAATATTTTAGCAAAAATATTTTATCCTTTTTTGTCACATGGAAAGTGTTACAGAAAATGTAGAAAGCGTGGATGGATAATGATAGAGGAAATGTAATAATTGTAATCAATGCATGTAAATGATTACAAAGAAAAGGGAATAAAAGAAATGGCGCAACTGAGAGGCTGTAGAAGTAAAGAGCTTTTCACTTCCACATCTAGAACTGACTACAAAATATCAAACTGTTTTAGCCAATCACAGCATACAAATATTAGGCTAAAGGTTACTTCTAATCTGCTTAAAAGCAGGTAAAAAATTAGCTAAAACCACTTAACTTATGTGTAGTAATGCAGCTTTATTTTGGTGATAACAAAATAAGTTCTTTTCCCTGTAGGGGTGTTTAGACATTCTTCTGAACTTTAATTCACACTGAGATTCTGATTTGCAAGTATAAAAAAGGCTACCACTTCTTCACAACATCTGAATCTAGGATAAATTGTAGTTCTAATGCTGGCCATCTATTTAACATTTATTTAACTATTTAATGAAATGTTAACGTATTAGACCTCAGCATATCATTATGAAAGTTCTTCCTTCTGTTCAGGGTTTTTTTTTCTTTTCCCATCTGATATCCAGTATCTGCTGTATTTTCTGATTCATATTTGCAGTCAACTTCTTCAAAAGCTAATTGGATGTTTGTTTTTTTTAACTTATCTTTTTTTTCCAACAGCTTATTCCTAGAATTTCTTGGGTTCTTAGCCAATTCTGAGAAAAATTATTTCCTCCTTCCTACATATAGGAAAAAAGAAAAAAATCCAGGATTGCGAAGTAAAAGTAGTAATGACTCCTTTTATGAGTTTTTGTCTACCACCATACAAAGACCATCACTGGGTCCACTTGTAAGATTGTATTCATATTTCTTTTCTAATTATCTTGCAAATATTGATAGATAATTGTGGCAGGTTTTGATTTTTTTTTTTTTTTATAAATACTAAAAAATCCCAAATGAAATCACTTTTTTTATGTAAGGATTGATACAATGAGGATGAATAAATTATGTAAATCCTCTATTTTCAACAATTATTAAATGAAATTGAGGAGCTTGAAATGAAAATTTTGGCTTTAAAAAATAATTCTCTTGTGCTCTTATACAAAAAAGAGGGAAACTCTCAGAATAGCTGCATGACTTCTGCAGTTTTGTGGGCACTTTCTGAGATTGTAATATTTTGAAGAGGAGAAAGAGGAAACAGTATGCCTAATTAGCTTCTCAGTGATATTTTGATGAATGAGATAAGACATAAATGAAATAGTACAGTATTATACCATCTTCCACTTCTCACCATAACCACACCACAGCATCAAGACACATTTTCCAAATAATTCCAAACAGGCCTGTTTTGCAAAGTAGAGATTCCTGCTTCAGAATAATTCCCTATTTCTTGTTCTTTTCAGTCCTGATTACTGACATAAACCAGCGCATGAGGTTTACATTTCAGTGGTATCTACTGAATGTCATACCATTCAGCTTCAGTCTTCAGATTGTGAGTACCCCTCCAAGTATGAACACTGTCTTGATTTCCACCATCATGTGTATTGAAAACACAAGTACTCTGTGTCATGGGTTCAGCAGCAGCAGTCATTTTTCTTTTAAGTAGTAGCTGGTGTAGCACTGTGTTTTGGATTTTCCGCTTGGGAACAGTGCTGATAACAGCAGTGTTTATAGTTATGGCTTGGAGTGTTTAGGCTGGCCAAGGACTTTCTGAGTTTCA
>JASSUY010034341.1:0-19390 GCA_032466535.1 Forpus xanthops
CTAGAGCTGTTTAATGTCTTCAACAATGACATAGTGGGATTGAGTGCACCCTCAGCAAATTTGCCAGACACCAAGCTGAATTGTGCAGTTGACACATCCAAGGTACAAGATGCCATCCAGAGGGGCTGGACAAGCTCAAGCAGTGGCACCATGTGAAGTTGATGAGGTTCAACAGGACCAGGTGCAAGGTTCTGCATTAGGTTAAAGCAACCACTGATATCAATATAGGGTGGAGATTAGGGGGACTCAGAGCAGCCCTGTGAAGTACTTGTGGGTACTCGTGGATGAAAAGCTGAATACGACCTGTCAGTGTGCCCTTGCAGCCCAGAAACTAACCATGTACTGGACTGCATCACCAGCAGTGTGACCAGCAGGTTGAGGGAGGGGACTCTTTCCCTCTTCTCTCCTGTGAGACCCCACCTGGACTCACACATCCAGCTCTGGAGTCCCCAGCCCAGTAAAGGCTTTTGGAGAGGATCTAGGAGAGGGACACAAAAAACAATCAGAGGGAAACATCTATGAGAAAAGGTTGAGGGATCGGGGTTGTTCAGCCTGGAGTAGAGAAGGCTCTAGGGAGACCATAAGGCAGCCTTTCAGGAGGTCTATAAGAAAGATGGAGACAGACTTTTTAGCAGGACCTGTTGCAATAGGACAAGGAGTAACACTTTTAAACTAAAATAGGGTAGATTTAGGCTAGATAGAAGGAAGACAATTTTTTCATTGTGAGTGGCGAAACACTAGAATAGGTTTCCCAGAGAGGTGGTACATGACCCCATGTCAGGAAACATTCAAGGCCAGGTTGGATAGGCATCTCAGCAACCTTGCCTAGTTGAAGATGTCTCTGCTCATTGCAGGAGGATTGCACTATATGATCTTTGATAGTCCTTTCAACCCAAGCTGTTCTATTATTCCACAAATGGGATTTTTCTCCCTTGATTATCATAACTCAGACGTGGTAGGTTAAATTGTACCCTGAAGCTGTCTTTCCTTCTGTTAAATCTAGTAGGAACTGGATTAGTAGGTGAAACTGGAAACCTACATTTTAAATGGCTAACGTTAGGTGAGATGGGTCCTACCTGAGCTGCAGATGAGTGCTCGAGAAGCTCTAGAGAGCAGAGAATAATTTGTCAGGGACCCTAAGCTAAGGTCAATGCTTTACTTCAGATTTTCATAAGTGAAGATAAAGTGGGGTGATTTCCTGCCACTTGTGAGAGTAGAACCTAGATATTTCCCTCTTTTAGAGATACACTCAGCATGAGATGGTCTTTTTCTCAACTTCCCAGGCTTACAGAATGTGAAAGAGCTGTACCTACAGCAGCTGTAAAAAGACTTTCAGGATCAACACTATATAAGCTCTGTGCTACTCTTAACACTGCTGAAAAGTTGAGCAATCAGCATGCTCTTGCAATCAGAGTTGGTGTTAAAGGGGAGGCTCTTTGCAGGACATGTAAAATAACCAAAGAAATGCTTATATATGGAACAAGGAGTCAGTTTATTGACTGACATGCAAAGATATAGATAGAAGAAGGGAATATGTAATTTACAAACACATTTTTGGGGTCCTTGAGACTGTTCTGTTGAGTATACTGTTAGCTGTGGAGTTGCCATCAGCGCTTAGATCACTGTGTAAATGAGCAGGTATGCAGCTGATAGGAAGGAAGAATGGTTTTGTCATCACAGTCAAAGTGGTGTAAGTATCTTTAGAGACAGACTGGCTGCTAAATGCCTTTAAGGACCTGTGTCCTGATTTTCTGAGCCCAGGAGTGCTGCTGTTTGACACAAGCTGCAGGCTGGGGATCTGTCTTCCCTCAGAGCCTATAGAGATCACTGGATTTCAGCAGAGTTGTCATGTTACATTATGTACTGCTCCAAAACGCCTTGGGATGAGATTTATACAGAAAGCTGCAGAGGACAGAGTCTGGATGAATTATGTCTGTGGTGAGTTTCTTCCAGCTGAGACAAGCTTGGGATCAGAATCTCACACTTCCTATCCAGCTGGAGGCCAAATACATGAGCAGATCCTCCCCACCCCTTCTCTCAGTATTGGCTGGACTTCATGGCTCATGTGCACACTGCACAGAGACCCTCACGGTCCTTAGGCAGTAACCCTATTAGGTGAGTCAAAAATGGAGCCTCCACCCCTTTGGCCAAGCTGCGCTGAACTTGTCTCAGCTGGAAGTCACTGTTTGCATATTTTACCATAGCTACTGAAATATGATTGATTCCAGGCTGAGGCATGACATGCAGGTTCCTAGCTCATATAACCAAATTTGCCTAGTGAATCTGGATTGCCTCCCAGCTGCTGAATTATCTAAGAGAGATATATTTTTTTTTCTTTACCCTTGTGATGCTGTGTTCCAGGATCTGGGGTACGCTAGAAGCCAAGATCTCAAACACCTAAGATTTGGGTCTGAAGTAATCTTTTTGCTCAGTATTGCCCTATCAATACAATCTAACTGACCTAATGCCTCCTCTCACAGCCAGAGGTACAGATTGTGTTAGGCACATGGCAGGAATTCTGCCATGTGACAGCATTCCCCAGATTCCTGGGTCATTAAACAGCTCCAAGAAGCTCCAAGGTTATTATCAATTATGCTAGTATCTAGATTAGTCCCTGCTCTGTCACCTTATCAGTAACAGAGTCATAAAGTCAGCCTTTGTGATTCTTATCTCATCACTTTGATCAAATCCCTGAATCTCAATTGTGCGCTAAGTTGATCTTGTCTGCCCTGTGTGGATACCCCCAAAAGCAGTTAGATGGCAGAAGTTATGATTGGGCTTGAGGTGTAAAAAGATGACCAGGGTCTTGCTTTATTTTGTCCAAAGCCCTGGTAAGCTCTGAAGGCAACTTTTGCCAAGCAGTTCTTTCACTCAAAGCAAATTGAAGTGATGCAGTTACAGTGAAGGGAGCGTGCAAAATGCCTTTTGATTTGCATTCCTCCAGAGCTCCTGTGTTAGATGAGGACAGCCTGTTCTGGACTTGTTTCTCCTGGGACAGTGTATGTGATAGTTGTGGCCACCTGAATCTAGACTTTCTGCCATAGGGCAGCCTGACCACATGATTCCTTACCAGTCTCTGTGAAAAAGAAAAGAAAGAGCAGAAAAGACAATCTGAAGGATGACATTCTGAAAAATAAGGGTGCTTGATTGGACTGTCCCAGTGATTCCTTTTCATCTATCCATTAAAATAAATGCAAACAGAAGCTCCCAACGGGTTTTAAAGGGAAGCTGATACAAGAAGGCACTAAAAGCATACAGACTAAATGCAACAATGTGTGAAGAAAGGTGAAGTGAATATGAGAGCTCAGGACTCTTATCTGAGTCGTATTTGTGTGATTGTCTTGAAGGTCAATGTCTGCTCAGGAGTTCTGCCTTCAGCTCTATGGGTATCAGACAACTGCAGTCTGCTTCTTTTCTGGGTTCATATGAGCCTCCTGTCCACTTGTGCTTTGTAAACTGAATTTAGTTTGTGGGCCACCATTTAGGAGCATACTGCAATAAAAAGAATAGGTGAAAACAGTTAAAATAGACATTCTGCAAAGACACAAGCATGCCACTTTGGTACTCTCACTTCCTAATTCAAGATATTGTATCATGCTTCTGATTGGGTGCCCTTTCAAGACATCTTCCATCAGCTGCAGAGACAGAGGTTTACTAGAGGTCTCTTTATTGAAAATGTCTACTCAGGCGTAGTCTTTGGACTACATGGATCAGGCAATGGATCAAGCCTTCCACCTAAGGTGTAAGTGCACTATGTGCTCACTTTTGTCTAAGGCTGCTAAAGCACCCCTAAAGATATTTGACAAATTAGCAACTGATATGAAGAAATAGTACCCTCAGTAAAAAAATTTTTAATTCAATCCATAAGTAGATCATTACAGTTGGTAAAGCAGACCTGAACATAGATTTATTGGAAGTTTTACCTGAAAGAGGTTTTGCTATTTGTTTGTGGGTTTATTGCTGTTTTTTAACCCTTGGAGATTTTAATGTTTTTAAATTATGGAAGTCCTTAAACATTTAAAATTGAACAGGATTTTCTTCAGAGTAGGATCCAATGTTACAGCATCTAACACAGGAAAACCTGGGTCACGTGTGGGATTACTCACTTTCATTGCATTAAATCTAAACCTAATGAAAACTTTGGTTCAGTCAAACACTTAACCACATGTTTAAGCACCTAGGACATCCTGCCCTTATATACATGCTTATGCCTCATTAATCCATAGCTTACTGGGGGCACAGGGTAAACTGGGAACAAATGTAATCTAAATGAGAAAAAGAAATTTCTAGCTTCCCACCATCTGCCCTATGTAATACAGTGGGTTGAAAGGCTGAAAACAAAAATCCACCAGTGATCAGACAAAGCTTTACTGGAACCACAGAAAGCAGCTGCATTTGGTACTACTCCAAAGACTGCAAGGAGAAAACGCTATGGATGAGGTGGAGGATGATATTTGCAGCCCTTCTAGAAGAAAATACATTCAGTGACCTTTTGTTCCTGTGTTTCTGTGGTTGGCATGAGCCTCTGTTTACCACCGCAATTATGGCTCATTCATTACTAATTCATACTCTAAGTGTTAATGGTCTTTAATTCCTTAAATAGTTATTTTCATGAATGTATATGATAATATTATTCCCATTTCATGGATGGGAAGTTGAGACAAACCAAAATGCCTGATTTGCCTTCAAGTCTGCAGGGGATCTTTTGTGCAATGAGGTATTGAACACACTGTCCTACACTCATGCCTTTCTAACTACTCCATGTTCTCTCCTAAGTTAGTCACTGATATAATTGATCCTTGTGTGCTCTGGAAGGATTATTATCTCAAATCTAATGTCAGCTCCATTTAGGATAGTTTCATAGATCACCTAATCTTTTTATGTTGAAGGTTGTCTATCTCAAACAGGGCTGTGAGACTTCGTTATTCAGTGCTTGTGAAGCTCCTAACTCTGCTTAATCCAGACTTTTGTGCCTGAAATTATCATTCTTAAAGTAAAAAAAAAAAAAAAAAATAAATTGGGAAAAATCTGCTGCAGTTCTGATTGGCAGTGTTTGATGATTAAAAACATGATTCATCCAAAAACAACCCACGCCTTTCAGTCTGTTCCCAGAGCACTGGCGCCAGCCAAATTCTGGGTACCGAAGAGACATATCTGTCCTGTCACAGCAAGCAGCATAGGAATTGCAGCAAGGCAGTTCCTTTTCTTCTGCTAGTACAGGGTGTCTTTCACAATGACAACCCAAACTGAGTAGTGTATCACTTATAGGGAGAGTTTGAGGTGTAAAAACCTTTCTTGAGAAGGATGCTGCAGGGCAATGGAATTAAAGGGCCACAAGTGAGATGTTTCCAAACAGCTTTTAGTTTAAGACCTTTGCTGATAAGTGATTAGATGCTCTAAACAAAAAGGTGGTGCTAAAAGGATCAGCAAGCAAAGTCAGTGCTGAGTGGGAGTAATTTGCTGGTGACAATCAACATCCTTATTCCTGTGAGGCTAAAGAAGGCTGGTAATTTCAAGGCATAAATCCCTTTGAGGCTTGCCACATCCTGGTTTCAGCCAACGCTGGGATGGGTTAAAAGCAGGAGGGGTAGCATTGTAAAGCCATGATCTTATCAAACTCTCATCCAACTTGCTGTTTATATGGTTGTAGATATATTGCATCCCATTGTCCAAAGCAGACCTTGGTACTCAGCTCTTTGAGGGTTTATAGTGAATGTTCCTCTGATCAGAGAATTTTATAGCACTTGGTGATAGGGGACTTTATGGCGTGAAAACATGGACCATCTTGGGCCTGATTGTGTCAGATGCTTTACCTAAAACAGTAAGGAGGCTGAGTCACTACTTGGGTGTGAAGTCTTCAAGGAAATCTTAGCATAATTCTGTCTTTTCAGAACCATTATGACCATGATCTCTGAGAGCTACATCTGGTCACTCTTTTGTGGGTCTAGTAACTTGTATTTTAGCTAAAACATCTAGAAAGCTGTTCAAGCTGTCACTACCTAAAATTCCTCTAGTTCTCATTTGAACTGCTCTAAGGTTCTTAGACCTTAGAGGGTATTATCAGTGCGTACTACTGTTTTGGAGATCAAGAAAATAATGAATAACTCATGTCTAAACTCTAGCCCTCTCTCAGTTACTAAAAGAAACTTTGGTTATATTAATGTATCTCCTGTATGTGACTGCCTTCAACCTTGTGTCTGCTTTCTTTGTTATCTGTAAAAGGAGGCATGATGTAGCAGCTATGGTCTGCTGATGGTAGAAAACAGCCATTCCTCTCAAACTTAGATATCTTCCTGATTCTCTGGGCCTTCTCCAGCTTTTCAGTACATCTGGATATGGTATTTTGGTAGTGTCCTTGCCACTGCTGCGTGCAGAGGTTATACTCTCCCCTTCTGTCTTTACCCTCCTAGCCAGCCCTGCCATGCTCAACATTCTCATCATGGGCATCAGTCCTCAGATCCTTGCATTCTTTTTGGAGCCTTGACATGACTTACGTCAATCCTACCAGTCTGACATGGCATCTGTGGCATGAAGGTGTCTTTAGGTGGAAACATCCTGATTCCTCACTTTGGGCTGCTGCCCTGTCTGTATCCTTCACTCTCACTCCTCTGGTGCTTTGACATACTACAGACTTTTTCAATAAAGATGTTATGGAGGTTATTGTGACTATTGGTAAAAAAATTAGGTAGCACTGAGATGATGTTGGAGAGTTTCAGTTAGAAACAGCTCACCTGATGACGATTGCTTAGTTGAATGATACTGGAGAGCTGTCAGGTGTGCATCTATTTAGTGTGTACTGTATTGATCCTATATATTACCACTTTGAGTTCTTTATTCATTCTTTTCCTTTATATTCTCACAAGAATGGTTGCCCAGGGAAGTTGTGAATGCTCCATCGCTGGCAGTGGTCAAGGCAGGGTTGAACATAGCCTTGGGTGACATGGTTTAGTGGGAGGTGTCCCTGCCCATAGCAGGAGGGTTGGAACTAGATGATCTTAAGGTCCTTTCCAACCCTAACTATTCTATGACTGTATGATTCTATGATCAATAGAATTACTTTTATCACCTTATTAAACTAACAATCCCATTTAAAAATTGCATAAAACTGATTTTCCATGTAACTGTGGTTACTAGCACTAATTATACTACAACTCTTTCATTCTCTATGGCTTCAGTCTTGTGTCACTCATTTGCCTTTTGGGCCAGATAGCAGATTTACAGTTATCCATTTGCTCTTTAACAACACAGTAGATTCCTAACCTATTTGGCATTCTCTTGTTTTCCATCATCACTTTGAAATTTATTGCAAATGTTAACACAGTTATCCAGAAACATCCTAGATTCCCTTCATTCTTTATCTCCTTGTTTGTTATGATTAATATATTATTAGTGACTATAAATGTATGTTTGTGTATAAATGTGTATGAATATGTCTGTATGTCCTCCAACAATATATTAAACAATTATTTATCGTTCATTCTCATTTTCTTAGCGTTCATAGAACTATAGAATGGTTTGTGTTGGAAGAGACTCTAAAGATCATCTAGTTCCAACTAGTCACAGACTATTCACTAATGTTTTGAACTTCCTTATCATTATATGCCTTATTTAGTCCCAATTTATATTCACTATGTCCACAATTTCCCACTCTTTTCCATTGTCTTTGAGTAGAAATGGAGTGAGTCTGAGATTTGTGGGCAGTGCTGTGAGCTGATGGATTATTTTTAAACTATCCCATGGGATTCTACCTATGTTGTCAGTTTTTTGTAAGAGCAAATATTCACTTTATCAAAACTTCTCATGTCACTACCTGGATAGTTATTTCTTTTACCCTTTCTTACCTAGACTGTAGTTCAGTGTTCATGTGTCACAGTTCAACTAAGGCATTAATCTATTTTTCCTATATATAGCCAGGAAATGTGTGCATTTTTATACCATTTACCAAAACCAAAAGCTTTAAAAAAATTCTAGAACCATCTCAGCCCCTCTCAGTCTGTTACAATTTCACATCCCACCTTCCAAGATCTTCTCAGTTATTTATTAATTGCAAGATATTAGCAATTGCCAGTTCCAAGGAAATCGAAAGGCTCCTTGTTCTAAGCACTATGTGCGCACATAGTGAGAGACAGTCCCTGCCCTAAAGCACTTCAAACCTGATCTAAAGAGACAGAAAAAAAGGTAGGCGAAATGAAGAATTATTAGTATGGCACAATGTTAGCATTTACCCCAGATCCCTGGCAGCTTTCCAGCTCCCAAAAGGGACATGACTGCAAAGATCTCTTCTCAAGGTAAGAGTAATGTAGGGGTTTTGTGGTGGAAAGCTCTCCACCCTGATTTTGGCAGAGAGGAAGTTTTTTTTCTGGGCATAATATATAGTTTGAGGAGAGCTCTATCAGTGAAGAGGCAATGGGAGCCATCTGACTCATGTGAGGCTGCTGAAGACTCTCCAACTCAAAAAAATCCACATTTCTGCAACTGGGATATTCAAAGGAGCATTCCCCTTCTCCCTGCAGAGATTTGACATGTGTGGACACAGACAAGGAGCAGGGTTTGCTTAGGCAAGGCATCAGTGCTGACTCCTGCTATTCTGCTAACTGCTCTTCATTTTCTACTTACTGCTGCTTCTCAACCTACCTCATTCCTGGCCCCTTTTCTCTGTTTTGTTCACCTCTTCATTCTTCATGTCCTGCCTGAATGCAGACAATAAGATTTCTGCAGCGGGAATTGTCTCTTTGACATTTCTCCATGAAGCTCTTAACACAATAGGAGCCCTAATCTCAGACTCAAGTTCAAGGCATAATAGTAAATAATTGTTGTTATTATCATTATAATAACAATGATGGAAAGATTTAGGGAAAGCTGGAAAAAAAAATGTTGCTAACAGCAAGGGAAGATTATCCTGATCCTGGAAAGAGGTGTGTATCAGCAACTTTTAATCACTTGATAGTCTTTCTCTTTCAGTGTGGGATGATACTAGAGACCCGGAGCTCTGATTGTACTCTGTGATAGAGCATGTGCTAGAAGCTGTATGAATGGGTCAGTGAAGTTACAAAAACTTGCAAGAAGCTGTTTCCCTAAATGCAGGTTCACAGAAAGATGGGGAATGGACTGTAGGCATCCATCCAGGTTCATCAGCAGACAGTGGCCCAGACCTCATGCAGAGAAAGGTCAATGTTTGGCCACTTATGGGGTATGTAGTATGGGGTTAACAGCCAACATGGGCATGTAGGGCTTTCTCCCTCTCTTATTTCTTCTGAGCGCACCAGATAAATAGCTCGAGGTGAAGGCCTGCACATTCTTTATGAAGCAAAACGTGCTGTCGGTGTAAGGAGGCGAATCTGTGGCCCGGGGCACCATGTGCAATGTAATGTGTCTCGAGTCCCTTGCACGGGCTTGTTTGAAATATGTGTCAATAACACCAGAAGCAGCAGCAGCTTGCTGCTCAGAAAGTAAAAGGAGGTTAGCGTGGTGGGGAGCTGAGAAAAAAGCAGCATGAAGTGGAGGGGATGTAGGTCCCTATCCTCCCTCACAAGCCTCCTTAAACACTGCAAGCCCTCCCCTCCTCCCCACCACCAGCTCCCTCTGGTGAGGGAGCTGGTGGTGAGATCACCCTCATTAAAGTGAATACCCAGCAGAAGCACTTGCAGAAGAGGTCCAACTTATTTGCTTACAAACTCATTTTGCAGCAGAAGGAATATATGATCTCTTGCAGGGAGTGGTTAATGCCTCTAATTATTTCTTTTAAAGAAGTAAACCAAAACCAGATTAAAAAATTATGGAGGACTGACTGTCTTCCTCTTCTTGCTTCCTATTCTAGACAGGTTTCAGGTCTCACTGATTTCAGTGGAGCCAAAATTAACACCTGCAATGTCCTCATCTGGAAAGCCATATTGTTTTTCCACAAGTCTCTGCACTGGGGACTGTCACTGCCATTGCAAGTGATGGTTTCAGCATTGTTAGCAGCTTTTACCAGGATAAGTGGTCAACACAACCCCAGGGGAACTGGTGGATCCCCCGTGTCTGGTTATCTTTAGATCAAGACTGGGTACCTTTCTGAAGGAGTTGCTGCAGCAATAGCCAGAGGTATAGAGAAGATGAGCTAATGGGGAGCCTAACTCAGAAAGTCATATGTGTTGATGAATCAATAAGATTATAGTGCTCTTCACGAGAAACTAGGCAGAATTCTTAGACGTTTGTGATTACCTCTCACGAGCTCCACTGCCCCAATTGAGGAAAGCTATCTCACAAGGAGGCAAATGAAGGGAATGGTGCTGAACCTTCAGTTCAGAATTTTGTGTCCCAGTGAGAGTCCCCATGTTCTGGCTTGGGCTATAGTGGAAATTGATGGATTTGGGTCGCTGTTCCTGCATTTGCTATACTTCCCATGGAGGGGATTTCTACCCCACCACAATTTTCTTTCTCCTCTCAGCTAGTCTCCTTCTGGAGCTCCTCCAGAACCAGGTCTTTGATTGGCCAAAAGATTTGGTACAGATGAATACAAACCTACTTCTCACCTGATCACATGATTCTTAGTTAGAGGTGAGATTTGTCTCACTAAATACCAACAGTGTCAGTAGTGCACATCTCAGGTATAACTCTAATAGCCAGTGAAGTCCAGCACATGGCATAACTTTATCTTAAAGATCAGCCAGTTCCACCCCCCTGTCACAGGCAGGGACATCTTCCATAGACCAGGTTGCTCCAAGCCCTGTCAGCCTGGCCTTGAACATTGCCAGAACTGGAGAGCTTCTCTGTCAACCTGTGCCAGGACCTCACCACCCTCACAGGGAAAAACTTTTACTAAGATCCCATCTAAATCTTCCCTCTGTCAGTTTAAATCCATTCCCCCATACTTTGTCCCTACCTGAGCTTGTCAAATACCCCTCTCCAGTGTTCTTGTTGGCACCTTTAGGCACTGGAAGCTGCTTTAAGCTGTCCCTGGAGCCTTCTCTTCTCCAGGCTGAACAACTCCAGCTCTCTCAGCTTCATAGGAGAAATGCTCCATCCCTAGGTCCCTTCCAACTCTAACTCTTCTATGATTCCACGATTCATACTGAAACAGATACCAAATTAGACTAAATTACTTGTGTCTTAATTGAGCCCCTTTCTTTCTGTTGGACACATGGGAAATGTAGCTCAGGTCTATTCTGTAACCTGCAGTGAGCTGAATCCTACCCAGTTGATTGGGCCACATCAAGGCACCCAGTTCTGCCATGGATTCCCTGTGGTACCCAAGACAAGCATATGGGTCTGGCAGCTACCACACAGATCCTAGTCACCTAGAAGACCTGTGCCCTTGTGGTGTGGCAGCCAGGAACTAGGTAGGATTTCCAAGTGTAGCTCAAAGGCTGTGAGATGCCCATATGCAGTCAACCAAACTGATCCTCCAGTGTCTTGAAATGCCTCCCCAGGTTTTGGAAATTTGACCCACTTAGTTCTGAGCTTCTGACTTCCAAATATTTTTAGTCAGTATTAGCAGGACACAAAAGAAAGAGTTCTTTGAGGACGCTTGATTTTTCTGCTTGGATGCACTGGAGCAGAGAAATCTTAAATCGTGCCTCCACTGACAGGCATGTGTCAATAGGTGTGTCTGTGTGGGTACACGCTGGAAGGGAAGACAACACAAGGCAGAAAACATCTGGTGGTGGCATCTAGGGTAAATATATTATTGTGCTCGTGGTTTTGCTTTGCCATTTTCATCATTGCAGTTAAGCGATAGACAGTTCCTTCAAAAGAAAGCTTCCTCTTTGTCCTCCTAGTGGGCTATAAACAGGCTAATGTCCTGTAGAGGAAGTGCTTAGAAATCCTAAGGACCTTAGCATCTTTGTGCTGTCAAATCTCCAGGTATTTCCTGCTTTGTGTAAAATAGCTGATCCCCTCTTATGCATGCTAAGCTCTGAGCCTCAATGAAAATTTGTGGAACTAAGTTCCATTAACTACTTACTTGAGCATTGTAGAAAAACCCAGAGTTGTGAAGGGCCTTGTAAGATAGTAACTGTAACATCTGTATACCACTTAATATGTCATTCCTGTAAAACTCCTTGAAAATTGAACTTTCTCTTTTGCATGCAATGTAGTTGGAAATTTCTTCATTTCTTAATCAAAAGAAATTGCCAGAAGTTTGTGTGACTTATTTAATTAAATATTTCTGGCAAAGCCAAAGTATCACCTTTAGATTTATACTTTTCAATGTTCTCATGCGTGCAGGACTAAAGTGAATAATTACAATGCTAGAAGTTGTTTCAATGTGGAAAATAAGTTACTTGTGCTGCAATGAAACATTTTCTTTTTACAGTAGAAATGAAACCTTAGCTGGTTAAACCCAACAATGGTACAGGTTTAGTGTTCTGTATGCAATCTGTGCATTATGGAAGAAAACCCCAAAAACACACAAAGAGCTTTAGGGAGGCTTAGGCTTTTGAGGATTTCTGCACAATCACATCCAAAGCTCAAGGAATGGAAGGGAATATTTCTGCAGCTTTGCAGATTTCCATCTCTAACCCTTCTATGATATTCAGGATCTACAAGCACAGGAAAGCTGAAAACTGGAGAGTGAGCAGTCTGATTGCTCCTCCAGCTTTTTGGTAATACAGAGCTGCTTCTATCTCATGAACAAAAGCAGCTTGCTGCAAAGGGCTGCAGTGCCCATGTGGCTACTCAGGCCCCTTAGACCTAAGCAAAGTCAGAACCACAGAATCCTAGAATGGTTTAGGTTGGAAGGGACCTTAAAGCTCATCCAGTTCCATACCCCTGTCACAGACAGGGACATCTTCCACTAGACCAGGTTACTCTAAGCCACATCCAGCCTGGCCTTGAATACTGCCAGGGATGAGGCAGTAACAGTTTCTCAGGCAACCTGTTCCTCCTCCTGCCTTGTCCTATCACTACCTGACCTTGTAAAAAAACCCTCTCCAGCTTTCTTGTTGGCCCTTTTAGGTACTGGAAGGCATTTCTAAGGTATCCCCTGTATTCCACATGAGATCCATGGGTCAATTTGATCTTCTCCCATGAAGCTTCCTTCCCATAGCCTCTCATTGTCGCTACTCAGATCTCCTGTGAAACCCAATTATTAATATTGCATAATCTCCCAGTTACATCAGTGCATCAGTTCTGCAGGTAACAAAGAGAAATCCAAGCTTGAAGGAATCAATCTGCTAAACTGAGTGACCCTGAAGCTTTATTATTATTATTATGAAGAGGAGGGCTCGTCTCTGTTTTCTAAAGTAAACACAGGCAATATCTTGGCAGAGGAACATGCAGCAGAAAGCTGGGATTGCTTTCCCAAATTCTTGGCTGCTTCCCTCGCTGCATGTCAAAGCTGGTATCTTTGCTTAATAGTGATCACCCCTTCACGAGCTGATCACTATCTGGCAGCCTGTCTGCATTTCCCTAGCCACTTTCAGAAAGAAATCATTAAGGCTCTGATGCTGCACAGAGAAGACTGCAGGTGCAGATCCTGACTGCTGCCAGCCTCTGAGAGTCCTTCTGCAGGAGGCTCCTTGTCCCGAGCTCTGAGGGGTCATTTACCTTCTCCAGCCAGGGAAGATGAGTCTGTTGCTATGGTTATTTGCTCTTCCTCAGCCATCTTATTTCATCCTCCAAGTCTGAGATTTGGGTTAATTTCTCCTGCTGCATGGACAACTCCCTCTACACCTTCTTTCCTCTAAATCCTACTCTCCTACATGCCTCCTCTTTCACCCAAGTTTCTTCCCCATTTCCCAACCTGACCACTGCCAGCATTTTTCAACCAGGCACTGAGTCACTAATTATATGGAGAAGTGACGAGGCTGGAGAACAGTTATGTTTTTCTGAGGGAACACCAAGTCACCATAACACTGCAAGACCCTCAAGCAGCAGCCCCTGGTTTGTGAACACTGAGTTCCAGAAAGTTTAGGGAGAAGAGCCTGGAAAGGAAAACTTGGTCCTTCCCTATGTTGTCTGGTGATGAACACAGGGTGCTATAATTCTCCAGTGGTGCTGCAGGATATTAGACCAGGTCTGCCACTTTATCACTCAGAAGACTGGAGGAGGAGCTTTTCACCCAAACCATCTTATTTTGACCAAGAGATGTGGAGATCCTTGGAGTGGGTGACCTGTTACTTGGAAGTCCACAGAAGATGGCTAGGGAAAGCACAGTGGTTGTGAATAGATTCACATTACATGCATATAGGGCTTCCTATCTCAAAACTAGATTATAAAACCTTGACTTAATGTTATGCCGTTACCATAGATGAAGGAAGTTGAAAGGTTTTGTTTAGCAGACCAAGAAAATTAAACTGCCTTATATCTGAGACATCCTTGCCTGTTCTACTCACACCAGAATAAATTTTGGACTGAAAGAGACCCAGCACATTCATTTCAGTAGGCAGGACATATCCACAAACAACAGTAAAAGCGCTGTAAAGCAAACTAAATCTTTCTCTTCTTTCTCTGCATTAAGTTGTATCGCTGTTATTTTTGTTGTGAGAGATGATCTTTGAGAGAGAATTCTTCTGTCTCTCAGAGCTATGCCAGGACATACACTGGCATTTTTCCTGTACCTTTGAGCGACTCATCAGTCTGTACCTCCTTAATTTCACTGAGATCTAGCTGAAACATGTCAAGGAGCCATGAGGATTTTTTCCCATGCAAAGTAGCTTCTTTGCAAGAGAAAAAAAAAAAAGTCCATTTGTTCTGTTGCAGCAGAAATTGTTGCTTCATTTTAAAAAATAGTTCTGTAGAGTTTCCACAGGAGCAAAAAAAGCCCAAGCTTTTGTTTCATGGCTATATTGCAGGACTTCAGCTCTAAATAAGAGTTGACTTCCCTTTGAGTTAGGGCATTCCTGACAGCCCTCCTCCATGTGGATTCTCTGTTGCCTAATAACAAGTCATCTTTTGCTGCAGCCTTTCCAAAACAGAGGGAAGGTGAAGTTAAGCAGCCTTCTGCCACTTTCTTTTTATTTGTTTTCCTAAAAAGAACAATGTAGACCTGAAAAGCTTCAGCATACTTTTGGAGGAAAGTTTTTCTTTCCTGACCTGCTTTCATGTTCCTTTTCCATACATGTTTGGACCAAGATCCACAAAAATATTCTCTTTAGTCCTAGCACCATCTTGTGTGCAGAGATGCTCCCCAAAGAGGGTGTAAGGTATATTCATATCTATGTATGACTTTGGAACCGCTGATTCAGCCTTTTAGCCTTTCAGAGGGACTGAATGAGATGAGTCTAGTGACATTTCAGACCAAAGGAGCAGATTCTGTGATAAATGGCTAATACTAAATGAAGCACAACCATAATTTATTGCAAAGTACTTAACTGGTATTTTGATTGATAATGCAACTAGATGAAAAGCTCTCTCAGGTTTGGGATCTTTTTTTTTCCAGTTCAGTATTTCAAAATGGAAATATCTTTTTCATGGTTGGAAAATCAAGCAGAAATTCTTTTTCCACAGAAATCAAAATATTTCACTCAAGTTTTGAGGCTCTAAATATTTTAAGATAAACAGATCTTTACACAAAGTAAAACTGTATGCAAAACCACCCTCCACAAAACCGTATTTTTGCAGTGGCCAGAAGAATAAAACTTATTCCGAGTGCTTGGCAAATGTTGCAAAGTACATAGATATGTGAAAAATACCCAAAAGATTTCAGGCTGGATTTTGTGTATATATATTTAATGGGAAATAGATTCTTGTAAAAAAAAAAAGTGCCCAGTCCTAATGGGCAGTTTCAGTTGAATAGATAAAGTAATGTAGGAGTTTGCTCTTCCTCAGATGATCAGGGTTTGGACACATTGACCGAAAAAGGGGAAAATTCCTGATGCAACTGGAGTTGTGCTCTTGGTCTGAAAAGGAGTCAATACCTGAGACTCCTCAGTCAAGCCCTCTAACTTGGTATCAATACCTAAAAAAAATCACACAGAAGTGGAGCAGAAAGTTCCTTACTGACTGCTTGGTGCAATAAAAGTGCTTAAACACATGCTCAGTTTTAGTATGTGCTTAAGTTCTATTGATTACAGTGTTAACTTGAAGTATAAACTGATGTAGTTTCCTAAATCAAGGCTTCCCGCATTTTCCTTAACAGTACTTTATGACCAGAACACAAAGTAGCTGTAGGATTCATTGGAGGGAGAAGGAAAAAAGAAAAAAAAGAGTGAGAGAGAGCAGAAGGAAGGAAAAACAAAGAGGAGGAAACTTTATGGCTTCGTAAACAGCTGTAAGCAATGTCTCTGGTCGGGTCAGACCGGTCTGAGTTGACAAGGCAGTGTCTCCAATTATATAGCATGCTGTAGCCTGTAAAAATGAAATCAATTTGTTATTTTTCTGGGAGAACATTATAGCGTGAATTCACACATTTGGTGAGCCTGATGACTCAGTGAAAGCCAAAGAATGAACTCACAGACGCTGTGTGTGCATGTGCACAACTGAGTGAGGGTACGTATGTGTATTTAGCATGATCAAATGCATACACTCAAAACGCATTCTTGGAGGAAAGGGCAAAACATATAAGTAACTTGCTGTATTAAAACAGTGGTCAGTGAAAATCATGGTCTTATAGCACTTCTTAAACACCACAATGACATAGCTTTCCATCTAGGGCTCCCATTTCAGAGCTGGCTTCATCACTAAGGAGTTTCAGGATAAAATTCCCCCAAGCACTTAAGCACTTAAGCAATTTAGAAGTCCAAATCCAATCTTTGCAAGGATCTGAGGTCTTTGAGCCCAGTCCTCCAAGGTATTTAGCACTGACATAGCACAGGACAGACCTCAATTCAGGGGGATGAGCATTAATGAGAGGTTTGTAACCACATTATGTAATTTATATTGCTGATCATTTAAAAAAGGTTCAAGTTGGAATGCTTTAGAAGAGAGGGTGAACTAAGAGGGTTAAGACTAGCCACACTTCTAATTATTATTGAAATTCATAGTAGGAGTCTAAATATCCTTAAATACTGTATTTTTTCATTGCCTAATATGCCACTTTCTCTCTTCCCTCCATTCCCCTAATTTAGCATACCTGACCCTGAAAATTTGATCCATTTTAATCTAAAACTTGGTTCCAATGTCCAAGTTGTATAAGGATTATACTGGGTAGAAAGACGTAGGTTCTCTCACAGGCCTGCCAGTTATTGCGTCGTGAGCACACATACATGCATATTTTCCATGTGTCATGAAATCCTGATAGGGGTTAGGCTGGGAGAAGTCAAAAGCAAGGCAGCAAAGGTGTTTACATGAAACTTTAAATTACTCTTCTTTCATTTGCAAGTAACTGTTGTTCCTCGTCCCAGGTAAATTTATCCATCAGCAATACCATTAGATGAGTTCATTATAACCACGAGATTTACAGCTCCCATAAACTGCAGTGTAGGTGGCAGATTAAAATGTTAAGGCTTATACATCTCTAATACCCTGCACTGCAATCCTGGCAAATCTTGTAAAATATACGAAGCTGGATGGAGACAGATTTCAGCAGAGAGACCTCCAGGAAGAAGCCTCAGATGTAGGATGTGGTATGGAAACTGTATCAGAGGTCACTGTGTCCTGGATCCAGGGTTGAAAATGTGTTTTGAGGGGCAATTATTCTGCTGGATGGGTTGTTTTTCAGATGAGTTGTATAACAGAGGAGTTAATTGCCTAGGTAATTAAAGAGTTCCTGAGACTTTTTGCAAGGCACTGGATTGTTAATACTCGTATTCTCTCCTCTTTTGTTCAGTAGATCCTAAGGGAAGACAAAGTCAAAGAAACATCTCTTGTATTGAGTGGAAGGTGCTGAGTGTTGTGGTGTGCCTTAGTTCCTGTGGGAATTTACTGTCCTGGCCAAACCTCAACTTGGATAATTATATTTTGCTCTCTTAGCATCCACTTGAAGATGCCATTGAGTATGTTGTTTTCCAAATCCAAACCCAAGCTGCTATTGGGAGTTATAAATAAGCTGCATGGTCCATATTAGCGATAGCTGCTATCTATCTCTCAGCAAAGGCTACTTGGTGTCCTCTTACACCCAGGGATTTCTGAGATTCAATGAAAAAGTGCGTGATTCCTGGTCCCTACCTTTGGCTTGCTAAAAACAAGGTGTCTAGTTTATGCTAATCACTTATCCACAGCCAGTGCAGCCTCCTAGGCAACTCCAGTGATTCAGCCCACCTATCTGAGGCACCTATCTTAGGATAGGCTGAATTGCCCTCTGGAGATGCTGATCTTGCTCCATGGACTCTAGCAGACAGCTAACTTGGCTGAAATACCTAATTTTCAAATGGTCAAAGTCGGGTGAGATGAGTCTCACGCTTAGAGATCCTCTGATGAAAGGTGCTAGAGAAATACAAAGCTGCATCATCATCACCATCATTATTATTAATGCAGGGTAAGGGTGAGTGAATTACTCATGGGAGAAAAGTTACCTCCATGACTGCATGCTTGCAGGATAGGACCCACAGCCACAAAATTATATACATATTCTCTGGGGTAAAAGAAAAAATAATTAAATATAGCTCTTGTGCTCTACTTCAGGGTGAAAGAAGATATATCTAACAAGAGAAGTGGAAAGAACAGTTAATCCGGGAGGTTTCAGTCTTCTTTTTTCCATACTGGAAGAAAAATATTCTAGAAGGACACACACCTGCACAGTGAATTTCACCTAACAAGTTTAGATTTCTTAGGTCTTAGTTAGTGAACATCTTAGGAATAGTCTGTCAATAGCCAGATGATCAGACACCAGAAGTTGAAGACCTCACTGCAATCAATGTTAGAGACGCTCATAATTTCTAAATTAATACGTGCCACTTCTGTATTGCTACACTGCTTAGGCCTGGGTTCATTACTGAGCAATATGCAACCAAAAATACCCTCTCAAGCTGAAAACATATTTTTCACGATAATCAGTTACTTCGTGTCTTCTAGAGCTAAATTTATCAATTTGCTGATCTATGTTAAGGTGGTTTTCAAATGTTCAACTAAAATATTAATTAAAAATTTAGTTATTGTCCACATTTTGTAATTCCTTAGGTTTGGGATAGTTTTACTGTCATAGAATAAAATCAATTCTACCCAGGAGGGACATTAGTTAATACAATTATTTCCTTTTCCATTTAAAATGATGGGGTTTGGCAACTTCAATTTCTTTTCTTTCCATTCTAAAATTCCTCCAGTTTTCTTTTTCCTTTTCTTAGGGAAACAGAAAAATAATCATAACATATCCTGGAATACTGATTTTTTCCTTTGAAAAGGAATGCCTTTAGATGAATGTAGATTTATTATTTTGCCCAGGGAAGTTGTGAATGCTCCGTCGCTGGCAGTGTTCAAGGCAGGTTGGACATAGCGTTGGGTGGCATGGTTTAGCTGGAGGTGTCCCTGCCCATAGCAGGGGGGTTGGAACTAGATGATCTTAAGGTCCTTTCCAACCCTAACTATTCTATGA
>JASSUY010034342.1:0-23051 GCA_032466535.1 Forpus xanthops
GGAAGTTTAGATTGGATATAAGGAAGAAGTTCTTTACTGTAAGGGTGGTGAGGCACTGGAATGTGTTGCCCAGGGAATGCTCCACTGCTGGCAGTGTTCAAGGCCAGGTTGGACAGAGCCTTGAGTGACATGGTTTAGTGCAAGGCGTCCCTGCCCCTGGCAGGGGTTGGAACTGGCTGATCTTAAGGTCCTTTCCAACCATAACTCTTCTATGATGGTTTTGTGATTTGTTTTTAATACACTGTCCTGTAAGAAAAGCCATGACTATTAAATTCGTACTTAATAGTAATAGGAAAAGGCTTTTCACTTTCTGCTTACGTTCTGCATCTGGAATGAGCTCCTCTTATTTAATGGATAAATGGAGGTGATGTGTAATTGTTTAGAGAAATTTCTCTCTTGCAGTTCCTTTGAGGATCTTACAGTGGAGGCTTGTTGTGCTGTTTGTTCTTTAGTGCTTCTTGCTGATACTTGCTTCCTGGAGAGCAGCATAGATTCTAACCACCAGCTGTTCTTACCTTCCTGCATTGCTTTAGACCAGATTTCTGGAGATCTCTCATGAGGAGCTTTCAGAAATACCTTAACTGCTCTTGTCTTCATTCCATCGGGAAATTCTGGTCTGTCACCTTGCTGATGCTGACAACTTGTCCATAGCAGCACTTGGCATCCAAAACAGTGCTCTAATTTCATCCTCAGTTTTACAGTGACGATCTTGTGCTTGTCCATGGAGTATGGTCATGGAATGGAATGTTTGTTTGTCTCGTTGTTCAGGTGCTGTTTTGAACTTTCTAATGCTTTCTTTTCAATATTGATACAAATAACATTTGAGTATGTAGGTGATATGGGCTAATCAATTCCCCATACTTATTTGGTAATAGAATTCAAATACCTCTTTTCAACAGTGAAGGCAACTCAGGTGTCACAATGACATGAGGCACAAATCACACATCAGTTATCTCCAAACTAGTGTCAGTAGAGTTCTGTATATCCAATGAAAAATCCAAATGCTTAAACATTTGAAAGTCACTTGAAAGCTACAGCAGTAGTCCAGGCAAACATCCTCTGTATCTGAGACAAGGAAAAAACAATGGCTTAAGTCTTGGAGAAGAAAAACTAAAAACCTTAGCATTAGAAAATCTCTGATGCTGCTGCTTTGGTCCACTGCAATTTACTGTGCTTGGAATTGCTACTGTTTGTGTAACTTTTTATCTGGCTTGTATGACAAGTGTTATAGATGTAAATGTCTAACTTGTATAAGATGGCAGTTTATTACTTAAAAATTGCTTGTAATAAACTATTACTCCTGGTGGATGCAGAACACATACAAGATGGCTTTTTACTATAACGTCTGTTGGATGTTACACAGTAGCTGCTAGAAATGGCTTTTCCCTTATTAAAAAAGCCCTCCTGAAACAAACAGAAAAACCCAAACCAACCACAAGAATTACCTGTGAGCTGAGTCATGTGAACTTGTGCAGGTATTCTGTGCCCAGGCTGCCTGGCACTTGGGCCTGGTGTTCCATTTCTTTTGTGGGGAAGAAAGTCATACTTCTGTGACTTGAGACATAATTCAGCTAGGCTGTTGGACTGCTGTTTGATTTACTGCTTAACAGTGGATATTCCCTGGTGGAAACACTGATGTGTCTGTAAGAGTAATTAACAAGACCTGTTTTCTCCTTTATATTAACCTGTTGACAGTTGTTGTAGTTGTTATAAAATCTGCAGTAGTTTTGATTTGATTTTCTTTTTATTTAAAAGAATATAAATGTAGCATTTTTCAGTTTATCTTCTTGGTTTAGTTTTGGTTTCTTCGTAGCCTCTTGTACTTCTCAGGGTTCTGCAAGTTACTGCTCAATTGCAGATGTATTTTAATTGTCTTTTGTCAGGGAGAACTGGTGACGGCATCAAAGGCAATAATTGAGAAGGAATATCAACCCAAAGTCATAGTGAGCACAACAGGACCAAATCCCTTCAATAAACTTACTGATCGAGAACTGGAAGAGTATCGTAAAGAAGTAGAAAGAAAGCAGAAGGGACCAGAAGGTTTGTATCTCCTAGTCTACTTTTTTTCTGCAGTAGACGAAGTTTATTACTGATTAGAAGGTGAATTACCTGCAAAAACCATGGATTAAATATTCAACTTTGATGTGTTTCAGTTTTCCCAGTGTGACATAAAAATTTAAAGGCACGTTGGAGATAGAATGTGCAATCTGAGTGTTAATGGAGTGTTCTGTAAAGTGCATCGATCTTCTCTTAAAAATCATCCTAGTAGACAAAATGGGTGTTTAGGATAGCCAGGTAACGCAGTCAGAAAAGCTTTTTAGGTACTGCAAAACATTGCAGGCTGTTCACTTTGTTTCCCTTAGCACCAGATATAGTCTAGGGTGAGAGAGTAGTGTTGCTTTTCAGCAGCAAAACTGGAGTTTTCTACCTCATTGAAAATTATGGATTGGAGAAATCTGTTGAAAGGGGAAGGTACAGAACCATGTCTCATGGCTACTTGGAAAGGGCACATGTCCTCCAAAACAGACTTTGTAAGTTACTGTAGACTTATGGAGATGGTTGTCGCATCTGAAGTGGTTCTCCTGCTTTACTTCTCTATAATGTTAAAGGATGATACTTGGATGCTCATTTGAATTTGAGTGGTGCGGATACCAGAAGTGTCTTTTCTCTTGCAGTGTGTCCTCCTGGCTTCTGCCTTTTGATAAGATGATGTAGGAGCCATTGTAGATTGCATGTGTTCAGTTAACCCAGTATTGGACTGTGTGGCGTGCAATATTCTGCTGTTATGCCTGTGTAGCTGTAACATTTATTCTCTCAGTGACATTGCTACATACTTCTTAGATATCAAAATATGGAGAGACTGTGTCACTGATACAGACCCCACCTGGGGAAGAGAGCACATTGCTTAGAGATCAAACCATCAGTGAGCAAAATAGATCAGATAAAAAAATCTGTGTTTGAAAGGCAGATCAGAAGCCTTTCAAGGAACCAGATACAAAGACTTTACTGGCTTGTGACATATCATCACTGTCTAAATCTTTAGATAATACTCAGTTTGCTGCTGCATGGGTTTCTTGTCAGACCACGCAGCAAGTCATCACACATCTTAACCGAGAAGAGCCAGATGGGCAGAAGTCCTCCAATAAGGAATTTCATACTGCAGTGATCAAAGCATTAAGGTCCAATCCTGTCCTTTTGGCTGAGGCTTCAGGTATTATTAATATGGTACAGTTTTCCTTGCAATCTGAGGAACAACCTCTTTGACTATCATCTGTGGGGCTGATTTCACTTTTAACTATGTAGGTGAACTGTACAGAAAAATGTTTTAATACTATTCCTGCTACATGGTGTACTCTGTTAATGTTTAAACCTTGAAGCAAGGGGGACCTTCCTTACTAATTACACATAAAACCACTGTGAAATCCTTTTTGAATCAGTTAATTACTGCATGTTTCTCTGATTATCCATGCAATTTTCTTTTCTTTGGGGATGCAAATTTGTTTACTCAGAGCCTCAGCAATACAAAGTAAGCAAAAGAGCATTCTCGTGCGTAGGTCTGAAAGCATTTTGCCCTCCCACCTCCCGTTTGTTTATATCTTCCTTGTGGCTTGTCCTCACCAGTTTTCTTTAGAACAGCATGATAAACCAATTTATAAGCTATTACATTGTTCATGCCCTTTTGGAAAAACAAAAACCACCACAGAGCACAGCTGTGACTTGAACAGTTCTGTTAGTGTCAAGCTATCACTTATTTTCCTTTTGCTTGCTTTGGTATTATTTCATATCCTGGCAGAATTTTGATTCAGGAAAATGTATTCAGATCTTGCGCACATGGAGCACAAGGAGACTTTTGTTTCCTCACATGCTGAAAAGTTTTCTCTGCCTTTCTACATCTGCAGAACCTTCAGAAGATGGCAGGCCACAGAAAGAGAGAAGTCCCCCTGATCCCACTTCAGCTCGCACTCCTCCCAGCACGCCGATTAAAATAGAGGAAGGTATGTTCTGCTCATTTGGGGGCCAGGGAAACCCAGTAACTGCATCACTAGTGACTGACGCATGAAAATATATGAAGTAGTAGCTAATAAAGGTAAACTCTGTCTTGTACTTTAATTTTATATTACCTAAAATATACTCCACTAAACTGTGAGTGTACTGGGAGTTCTGTTTACAATAATAAAGAAGTGTGCATTAATATAAAGACAAATTTTCGTCTCTTCAGAATTGCCTTGTCATCTCTTGGTGTTTCTCAACTGATTTACCCTTTTGTACATTTTCTGTGAGAAATGGTGGCTCGTAGAAAATGAATAGTGTCTGATGTGAGCCAGACACAAATCTGGATGCTTTGGTAAATCACTTTCGCTGATTGCACATTTCTTAAACATTATTGTACTTGGATTACACCTCAGTAAATATCTTTCCAACTCAATCTGAATCTTAAGTATCATTATTTGCTCACCTTACATAGTAGTTTTAACTAAAATGAGAGCAGGGCTGGTAAAGTCCACAGTTTCCTCAAAAAAAGGATAAAATCTTGAAGAGGTGTAATCTAATTTTTGTCTTGTTTCGTTTATCTTGTGCATCGGACATATCACTTGTCTGTTAGTCTTCCATTCAATACTTCATTTCATCCTGTTTTCGATAAGAATGGTTGCAACCATTCTTTTAACTTAACACAATGGCTGTGATGAATGCATAGATTCTCTACTTGTGCTTTTTTCTTCTTGTGGCTGCGTTACAAACAGGAGATGGATATGCTAAAGAGTACCTGTTACCATAGTAAGTATCATTCCATACTCTGACCTGCTTATGTGCTTTGCTTCACTGCTGCATCTTTGTTTACTATGGGGTTGTTGGTTTTGTTATTTTTTTCTTAAGCAGGTTCTTTCAGTTGAGGCGCTGATGTCTTTAGTTGTTGATTTCATGAAATTCTAGGTAGTTACAGATCTTGTGTGAAAATGCACTCCCCCTTTGAGAGACTGGAAGTGACATTATGTGTTTCCATATCTGTGTGTCTGGTTCTTCAGTTTAAAAAGGAATAGTCTGAAGTTGTCTTTCAGATACAGCTGAAAGAGGTCTGGGAATTTCTGCCCCAGCAGTTTGCTGCTGCCTGTACAACCTGGTATGGACCTGGTAGTGACATGGGAGAAAGTTCCTCATCTATTCCAGTGCAAAAGTGTTACCACTGGCATTGACTGAAATTTACCCAGCAGACTTCTGCACAGAGTGGATATGGAACTACTCCAGTGTTACATGTGTCAGTCGTAGAGAAATCCAAATTCCAACAAAGGAATAATGGCAAGAATGTTGTGGCAGCAACTTCTACATCTGTTTCAGCTGGCACTGCAGGGCTACCTCAGATTATACTTTGAAATAATAAGGATGTTTGGCCCCCTTCATTTGTATGTCCTGTTATATCCGAAAGTCAGCTTGTTTGTCGTTGTTACAAAAGTCAAACTACAGCATAGACACTCGTGGTGGTACAAATAAAGTTCTAAAACCTGAAGATTCTTTCAATCTGAGAATCGTGTTCCACAAACTCTTGTAGTTGTGTAAGTTTTCCAGGACAAACATACAAAGCTCATTTTAGAGAGTAACTGGAAGTTCATGCCCGTGATGACTTTGGTTGGCGGAAGTTCTGTTGAATGGCAGTGGTCTCTGCATAGAGCTGCTTCTTAACCTTTTTACCTCATACTTTCATCTATTTAAGTGTAGCTGAAGTCAGCAAACTGTTTTATGTGAACTCAGTTATGGCCTAGTTTGTATGTTTGTCCACATGTTTGTGTTGGAAGAAACCATAAACCTTTATTCCTCATAAATAATGTGAACTGTAAACACTCCCCAGTATTAATGTTACTTTTCAAACTCGTATGTCACAGTATATAGAAAGCAGGAGCATGGATCTAGGCATGAGTATTCTAAAAAGCTTCAGAAGTTTTGAGGTACTGCTGAGTTCTTTCATTGTCAATGGGTTCTGCAGCAAGATGCATTCTTAAACCTTCCTAGTTCCATGACTGAAATCCATCAAGTAGAACTCAGATGTTTGCATACTGCATGCTGTCTTTATCAAATATGGGATTTGTGAAACCACCTAGTTCTGGTAAAATACTGCCCTTAGCGAGCTGGGTAAACAGATGTTTGTTTGATTCCAGCATAATGGTAATCTGTTTAGGAAAGCCGATGGTAATTTGACAGACTGGGAAGGATGGCAGTCCTGGATTAATGAGTTACAAACCCCTTACATTTATCCAATGCTTAGGCCAACTGGCAAATGCCCGTAGCTTCCTATTAGTTTGCTTTAAGAATTTCTAATCACTTTCTTAAAACTTTGTTTAAAACTTTCTTTTAAAGTTATTTTAAAAAGAGAAGGTGAAACTGGCAGTATAATGTGGTGCTTGCTCTGTAAAAATTGGGCCAGCTAATGAATAGAAAAGACTATTTCAGCTGGAAGTGACCAGTGGCAGTGATCTGGTCCAACTGCCTCACCATGACAGGGCTGACTAAAAGTTACACCATGTTGTTCTAATGCCTCCTAAACTGACAGGCTGGGGACATCAACCACCCCTCTAGGGAGTCTGCTCCAGGATTTGACCATCCTCTCAGTAAAACATGTTTCCTCAAGTCCAGTCTAAATTCCCCTGGCACAGCTTTGAGCCATTCCCAGGCACCTGTGTCTGGATCATAGGGAGAAGACATCAGCAAGGCTTTCAGTTAATTGCTGAAAAGTAAAATGAGATCCCAAAAGAGCAAATTGTAGGTGGTGCTTCTTACAGGTTTGTACATCACAAACGAACACAGGATAAACCAGAGTTCAGGGGGCAGCTTGCAATGTACATAATGGCTTTTTCTCTTCTTCCTCTGTTTTAAGTCCTGCCTGCGTTTTAACTTTTAAACTGCTAACTTGTGCATTCCGAGTGTTTGGCACTGAATACTAGTGTGTGCTGTTGATTTAACCTATTAGAAGCTCATGGTCTCTAGGCAAAACATGGTTTTCTAGCAGGTATTCAGGGAACAGAGCCCTCTGAAATACGTTGGTAATCCTCTACTCCCATCTGGCAGAAATAAAAAGAACACTCATTGTCACTTCCATAGGAAAAACGGGAAAGTATCAACTATTTTCTGTAAATTCTTATGAAAGTCTTCAGCCTTTTCAAATTAAAATGAACAAGATTTCAAAAGGGGGAAAAAATAGCTGCCTTTTGTGCCTTACAGTGAGCATGGCCTGGATTTTGTTCTGAATTCCTCCTTATGTAACATCAGTGGGGGTATATTTGACACAGCTGACGAGATCCTTCTTGGTTCCAGTGCAGTGACAAGCATTGCAGGGAGCCTTAAAAACCGCAGGTTGTTAAACGTGTTATGTACAAAGAGGAGCTGTAAACAGAACATCTCTAAAGCATAGTGGTAAAGGAGGAAGTGTTACAGTTGAGGGAGCGGTGGTGAAGTTCGCCTTTGGACATGAAGTTGGCACCAGGTTTTTGATGTTCCTTTACAGGGGTGAGTTTTGCTGTTAGACATCACATACGAAAGCTGTTATTGCATAACCTGCTGAGCTCATTTAGTTTGATAAACCCCATGGATTTAACTTGTAGGTATCCATAATATATACTCATATCTTGCAAAACAAGTGGAGCCTTTGTGATAGGAGATCATATTCTGAAGCACCAGTTGTTAGGTCTCCTGGGACAATGTTATAAATATCCAAGCATTTTGGTTACAAATTGGCAAGCCAGCTCTTCAGAAAGCAGTGGATTTGTTTGTATCGATCACTGCAAACCAGCAGCTAGTTTTATTCCACCAAAAGAAAAAATAACTGAGATTTGGGATTTCACAATGAGCTTCCTCAGTGCCAGGAGAGCAGGTTCAGCTCCTGCTTGCTGCCCTAAAACCTCCTGTATGTTACACGTAAAACTGACAGGGCTGAAACAGTCACTTTCTTGCTGGTTTACATCCACGTGATGGAATTTGGCTTTATCTGTTCTGTGGTCAGAAGCTTAAAGACAAAGAGAACATTTGAGTATCTTTGTACCTCTGTGCAAAGTGAAACAAGACCAGACCTATTACAAAGGCTTTTCTGCAAAGTAAATATCTTCGGGTTTTTATGGAGTGCGTTCACCATCAACTCACTTCACTTCTGTGTTCCCAGGACACTTAGGTAAAACTAACTGTGTCGTTGTCTGTCCCTCCACCAGAGAGACAGCAGGACCAGACTTACAAAGATGACAGTGACGCTGCAACTTTCAAGCAAACCCTCCCAGATCTCACCCCTGATGAGCCTTCAGAAGCACTCAGCTTCCCTCCCTTAGGGAAGGAGGAAGGGAGGTGTGAGGAAGATGTGCCCAAAAGCCTAACGGAATCACCTGCAGTGGAAACCAAGGAACCCCAGCCTCAACCTGCTGAAGAGCCAGTGACACCAACCACGGAGGAGGGGCCGGCGGCCGATGCAGGTAGTGATGAGTCTCCAGGGAAGTCCCCATCAAAAAAGAAAAAGAAGTTTCGCACTCCTTCCTTCCTGAAGAAGAGCAAAAAGAAGAGTGACTCCTAAAGGCCAAACACACTGCAGAAACACTGTCATATTCCCAACTCCATTAACCACTAGAATGTACCAGATCGTACCCAGTGTTTTGTCGTACTTATGTAAATGAATGCAACACGTAACCCAACCAGCCCCTCGAGTTATGGCTTGATTGTTTGAGGTTATAACCAGAAACTAATGGCCAAAAAGGTGCTAATCCTGTGTTTTCAGCAGCTACCGCAGATCTGATCCCGAATTTGGAATTAAATGTGAATGACTTCCATGTGGAAGGCATCGAACCGCTATTTTTGATTTAAAGCCTGCTCTGCTTTCCAAAAGATTAAAGAGCTGTTCATAATTAAAAATAAACCACACATGGCTTACACCAAGGAGCGTTCTTCTCCCTGTTCTGTTCCAAGTCACAAGTAAGTTTCCTTTTAGATGCTGACTTCTTGTGCGGATGCTATTGCAGTGACGCTCTCGAGGGGAGGTGTTTTTGAACTGACATGTGAGTACATGCTCACAAACCCTGTTCTGGTCAAGCTTTGAGGCTAATCCATTCCTTCCTCTCTCTCCCCTCTCACCATTGTAACAAAACAAAGGTGTTTTTCACTTTATTTTCTAACTGGCTCGTGACATCATCTTTGCTGTCCAGGACTGACATAACCATGGTGTGTTCCGCTCACAGTTGTGCGTTAAGAGCCCAATCCTACTTCCTAGCAAATGCAGTTTAAGGGAAATATGACTGAGTCTTGCCTCCCTATGCATTGCTCACATGGTGATTAGGCTGTTAGAGCAGGTTAAAAGTAACTGTACTGCAAGTGTCTGGGAGGTTTCGCAGTGGTGATGTGAAGCCTGGGCTGCTGGTTTGGGCCTTAGCAGAGGGTTTGGGTGCAGAGCTGCTGCACATAGACCCTGCTTGCAGCCTTTTGTGTGTGTTCTTCCAATGATAACAATGTAAATGCGTTACACTGAATAGGTAACCTTGTTTTATATGAATTATTTTCACTTACAAAAATTGGTGTTTCTTTAATATTTTATTTTTGTTGCCAGCAGTGAAGTACAGAAACCCCAGGTAACCTTAAGAGGTGTATTTTCACAGTTTGCTATAAATGTTTGTTTAATGTGTAGCATGGTAAAGAAAATCACTTTTTGCCACTGAATTCACTATTTCCCAGTCACTGCCATGCTTCTGTCTGTCACCCATCTTAACAGTAGTGCCAGGTGGGGTAGGGAGGGCCGGAACCTGTTTGGTTCCTCATGTCAGTGTTTCTGATTCATCAGCAGCAAACACTGAGAGCCCTGCAAAGAGAGGGGAATGCAGTGACTCACAGCAAGCAGCTGTAGAAAACAGGATGTGGCTGTCACATCTTAGAACAATAGTAAGCGTTGCAGTTGGTACAATAGCAGCAAACTAATGCCTTACACTGCTGCAGTGGAGAGTGGCAGAACAGGGGCACAGCTCAGCCTGGG
Source organism: Forpus xanthops (assembly GCA_032466535.1). NCBI lineage: Eukaryota > Metazoa > Chordata > Aves > Psittaciformes > Psittacidae > Forpus > Forpus xanthops. Next base: position 9,986 of record JASSUY010034342.1, read on the forward strand.
AGATGGAAGGGGAAATGGGAGCTTTGGGTGTGGAAGGAGACCTGGAATGGGGTCAGTGCCAAAGCAAAGCAGGTGACTGCCCAGGGCTGCAGCAGCTTCACGTGTTTGAACCTCGTGTCCCCTCTGCCCACTCCAAGAGCGCAGTGGCTCACCTTGTTGAATCGTGTTCAGCGCAGGGTCCTAATTCAGTGACTAATTGCTCTATGTTTCAGTTCTTTAATGGAGTCCCTCCATTTCTCTCGACCACGTATGCAATGACTCTTTAATTTCTAATTTTGTAGTTTGTTCTTTTAATTCTTTGTATTACAGTATGAAATGTAGTCATGTATGCTATGGTTACACACTTTGGGGTAGAATAAAGTCCTGTATTTTTCTTTTCTCTTGTATCATTAAATTCTACTCACAAATAAAAGTCTGAAAAACCTTCATGCTCTGCTTTCAAACCTTTGTGCAGTTTTATTCTACAGCTGTAGCCTGTCGGGTTTACTCTGTCCCTTTTTCTTTCAGTGACTCGTGTTGATTAATGGTTGCTGTACTGTATTCCCACTGGGTGCAGGGTTCCTTCCCCACTCATCCCGGGGCAGCACCCGGGTGGCCCCACTGGCAGGAGGGTACCCTGGGAGGTATTTGGCACTGCAGGGAGTTCTGATCCTCACAGGGCTTTGTCAGGGTGAGGTGGCTGTGAGGTCTTCACTGTGATTCACTGAGCAGAGCAGTGTCTGATGGAAGAGTTTATTTGTAATGCAAAAGGAACAGTGCTTGGTCAGCAGAAACCATCACAGAGAATTAGAAATATAAAACATCTCTCAGTTTAATTGTGTGTTAAAACCAATCTCTGTCCGGCTGGAGGAGGGAGCCTGCAGCTGCTGCTTGATGTGGGTTTGACTGTCAGGTTTGAAGGCGGAGGTCAAGCTCTCAGCAGGACCCCTGCACCTCAGGGTGCCAACTGCAGCAGTACCTGGAGCGAGGCCCTTGGGGGGCTGTTCTTGGTAGCCAGGCACAGGTCAGTCCATGGCAATGGAGGCTGAGGACTGGGAGAGGAGCAGAGCCGAGCACAGTGGGCCTGCAGCTTCACCAGTGCTTGGCAGAGAGTTGTGGTAGCAGGTACCATGCTGCTGCTATGACAGCCCTGCTTGGCCAATGGGCTCAGTGCTTGACTCCACAGGTTTGGGAGTGTTCAGTGGTGGTTGGTTGTGAAACCAGCCAAGCTGGTTGGGAGGGTACCTGAGACACGGAGCTTGGGGGGCTGTAGGAGACCTGAAGTCTGTTGTTGCTGCGAGTGGTTATGGAGTAGCCCCTTTAGAAGATCAGAGTCCTCCTCTTCCTCTTTGAACAGCAGAGTTGGGTGCTGACAGTCAGGTCAAGGAGCAGTCCTGGGAAGCTGGTGATAGTTCTTTGGTTCCTTCCTACTCCTCCTTCAGCAGCTCTTTCACAGAACCAAGTAAAGCAAAGGGGATGAGGAAGAAAGCACCACAGAGTGTGAAGCAAACCTCAGCCCCTGCCATCCAGTAAACTGCAAAGGAAGCAGATTTGCCTCGTTAGTCTCTGCACCTGTGTCAACGGGAGCTGCTGTTTTCCACAACTTGCACTCGGGAGCAGCTTTGCTGTAAAGCTCAGTCAGGCTGTTCCATGTGGGGCAGTGGTTCAGTGAGCCAGAGCGAGCTGGATGCTTGGCACATGGATGCAGCCAGGAAACAGATTCTGGCTTTGCTCAGACTTAACGTTAGGTCCGAGTCCCAGCTTTGATGTGCAGCCTGGCTGCTTCCCCTTATTCTGTCCCTGTAACAGCGTGAGGGGACCGAACCTCCGTAGATGGTACCAGTGCTCCTCAGGCACAGCCTCCTTTGTCCTTAACCAGGGCCACAAGGCACTGTGCATGCCCTGAGCGCTGGGGACTCTTCAGGTTATAGGCTACAGATGCTTTAGGGCTACTTCTGCAAGGACAACTTCATGGGTCTCCCCTTTCCCTTCAGCCCCAGCAGTGCCGGCTGCTGGCAGAGGAGGAAGGAGCAGGACGCAGCACTCACCAGTAGCTGACAGGATTGGTCCCAGGGCTCTGGCCAGGGCGCCCAGGCTCCGCAGGATCCCCATCACTCGCCCCTTCTGGCTGGCAGAGCCTGTGCAAGCAGAGAGCGGTTGGTGCGGGGCACTGCTCTAGCTCCAGGAGCCTCATTCCCTTGGAGGTGCTTCTCACACACATCTCCCCTTCCTTTCGTTCCACACTCACTGCCCAACCTGCGTTTACTTCCACCAGGACAAATGAACATGGCTGCTTCATGGAAAACGAGCAGGGCTTGTCAGGAGGGCTTAGTCAGGGATGTGTAGTGTGTTCTCACCACCTCACCCCCAAAACCCAACAGAAACAACCTTTACACTGTACCAGGTTTGCTGAGGCACAGGTGTGATACACGCAGCAGCACGGATGCAAGTTAAATTAGACCAATGCACAAGTGACATCCATGGGCAAAGCCACCTCAGTGAGCACTGCAGTGCTGGCAACCAACTGATGCAGAGCTGAAGAAAGGATGGTGTCACTGCAGACAGCACCACAGCGAGAGCTGCTTTACCAGGTTACATAGCAACCAGTGCTGCCAGCCCAGAGCAACTCCAAAGATGCCTGAGAAGGTCTTTTCTAAGGAATTGGGAAGAACTGGCTTTACTGCAAGCAGTGATGGCTGGTGTATTTCAGAGAACCCAGGCCATTCCCTCTCTCAGGCCTGGTTGTGGCCTTTGCCCATTATATTAATTCCTTGCCTATGCTTCTTCATCTTTTAACTAGAACTAAGGTTGCTTCGTGTTTCCCTGTATCATTGGAACAAGCTGTGTTGTGCAGCAGAACACACAGTGTGGTGCTGGCAGCCACTGACCAGATGGCTCTTGTTCATCAGCTCTGAACCTGTCCACCATGGAGTGCTGCCAGCTGCAGAAACAGGTACAGGGCAGTCTGGGGACTCCTGTGCTCCCCTGTGGGATGTTCCTGAGTTTCTCAGGTTCAGACTGTCCTCCTGTCCCTGGCAGCCCCACTCAGCTCCCCATCCCTGAAGGATGTTCACAGAAGAGGTGCTGAAGGCTGGAGCACCTCCAGTGAGACACAGGGTTCTGCCTCCCTTCACCATCATGGCCCAGTGCCAGCAGAGGATGGCTGTGGTCATGGGTCACTGCTCAAGTGAAGTGGGGCAGAGCACAAGCTCTTCTCTGGACTTCAGCATCACTGCTGCCAGGGTGGTTATTGCTTCAGGGTTACACACATACAATGTGGAGCAGCAGCTCAGCATTGTGAGTCCTTGGGAGTGCATCTGCGTGGAAAGAGGCCCCTTACAGAGCCAAGCAGCAGCAGAGCCACTGATCCAACATGTGGACCTGAGCTGCACCTATGCCATTGAGTATTCTTGCTGATGCATCACTGAACTTGAGGTCAGTTCTGTACCTCAGCCAAGGCTCCACAAAGGTCAGTTATGCAGCCAAGGGCTGCTGCTCAAAGCAGGAAAGACACTCACCATAGCCTGACACCACTGCTGACAAACATGGGATAACGACGGCCGCAGCTGGAAAAATCCACAAAAGAGACATTCGGTGAACAGCGGAGCTCAAAACCAGCACAAGTGACAAACACACAGCCCAAACGTGCTCTGGGGCACTGCACCAACAGCGGATCATCGGGTTTAATCCAGATCAGTAATGAAAACACCCTCAAAGCCAACCTGGACAGAGCCCAGAGCCGGGCGTGCTCGGAGCAGATGGTTCACATCAGTGCCTCTCAGTCCGTGAGCCCACAGGAACGGGGTGGATAGGTCAGATCAGAGCACGGGTAGTTTTCCAGACCACTGTGGTGTTGTCAGGTGGAGCAGGGAAAGGGAACTGCTCCTATTTCAAGGGATTCTGTACACAGGATCACAGCCCCCAGTGCGTGCGGCTTTACCGTACTCCTGGGTGGAAGAAGCTCCGCTCTGTCTTGGAAGTGACAGCTGAGGCCAAGAAGAGGTTACAGAATCTTTGGACACAAGAGCCAAGAGCTGTTCAGCAGTCACTGCCCTCTTACTGAACTAGGGCCCTTTTCTGCCAAGAAGGAAGTGCTTTAAGCATACAAAGCAAAAGTCTTTTCTGGGAGGGAAAGGACAACCGGGGAGCAGGAATGATGGATATGCTGCCTTAACTGTGAGCACCTTAACTTCTGGGCCAGAGGGACGAAGAAAGGGGGAGGAGAGGTTGCTCCAGAGACACTTTATCTGTCTTAACTGGGGAGGAGATGGGGTCTTCTGTCCAGGTACAGAGCACACAAAGATGAGGCTCTTAATTTAAAAGCACAGTTGGACAAAATGAACACCTCTTCTCATCCTCCTCACTGTTGGGCTTTCAAAGCCAAGGTAATCTGCAGGTAAAATGTAGGTTTTGAAACCTGTCAAACACACCACTGTCCCTTAATGCATTTTGTGGTTTACAGTCTACTGTTAAATCAAGCTGTATCTTGCAAAAGAAAAGTCTTCTACCTTTGCAGTTAGTCACATCTAGAAGATAGAAACTTGTAGCTTATCTATCTATCTGAAAAGACTTCAGCTATTCCCAGTGCTGCTATTACGTTACTATAATGTCAGCAACACTGGGATACATGAAATCTCTTTTCTGAGAGGCACTTCAGCAGCAGAGGGCGAATCCAGCTTTTACTTCTCTGAATAACAGCTCAGATATTGGCAGAATATTATTGATGTAAACACTGGAACACCTTTGAAAACACTCCATACTTATCAGAAACAAGGTGGAGTTTTGCTCCCTCCCTGAGCCAGCAGTGTGCAGTGCAGGAGAGGGGGAGCAGTGCCACAGCGGTCAGGACAGCGCTGATTCACCCTCATCCTCATTCTGACCTCCAGCTTCAGAGCACACGGGTCTCAGCCTGTTGCCTATGGTGTAACGCAGCCACCGCAAACACAAAGACACGCTGTCTTCCCTTCCTTTCCTGAGCTGAGCTGTTCAGTGATTATTTTGCTTCTAAGTCTGATAAAAGGGGAAGACAACACCCTCAAGAGCTCTCCAGTGAGTCAAGAGGACAACAGAGCAGTGGGGATGCATCCAAACATCACCATGGCAACTTCCTGTAATACAAACAGCATCAGGAAAAAAAACCCAGACACAATTTCTCCCCTCTTTTATAAACAGAAACGTCAATTTTCTGTCACCTCAGATTTGAAATTAGAAATTCATCTTTTTTTAATGGGGTGAATAAATAGATGAAAACTTATTTGTGCTCAGCTTTCAGTGTGTTTTGAATAGCTCACCACAAGAGTACAGCAGCAGTCCGGCACCCAGCATGGCCACATTTGCAGCCCATCCAATTAGCAGGAAAGCTGGAATCAGCAATAAAATAGCCTGCAAAAAGGAATGAGTCACACAGTCACGTCTAAGCCCTGCTTACTGAAGCCTAACTAGGGCTCCTGCCAGTTCTCTTCCGCTGATGGGACTACACTGAAGTTAGAAGCAGAAGGCCCTTTCTTCTCAAGCAGACACTTCAAATTCACCTGGATGGCCACACAAGAGGGTAATTTACTGTTCTGTCAGTGTCCCATGCTTGCAGACCACATGCTGGAGTGAGTCCCCTGTACCACAGACTGCAGTTATCTCACCACCAACTTCCCGCAGCTGAGGGGGAAGATGATTTTTGCAGAGTTCTCTCTCTCATGGTCAGATATCTAAAGTCTTTAGTTCCTGAGTTAGCACAAGAGATCAAAAGGCTTGTGTGCAACAGGACCACAGCTCCTCAGCAGAGCTGGTTTTGTCTTTAGCTTTCAGAGTCCATGCTGCTGCAGGAGGAAGAAGAACTGGGGGCAGGGAATGGCATCTGGAATTCAAACCCTGAATGAAACATGCTTCATCTCCTCCAAGAGCCTGGACTTCAGCTCCCCTCTGCTGCCTCCCTCACATACAGAGCTTCAGCAGCAAGTTAAGATCTGCTGTGTGTTCACTCCCACCAAACGTCTCGTGCTATGCTAAGGGAGGCCACATGTGATTGATAGGAATTGCCAGAATAACTTCAGCAAAAGGGGGAACTCCCACAAAAGCAACTGAGGTCCACAGAAGGAGCACTCCAGGGTCAGCAAGTTCCTGCACAGTGCACACGGTGTTTGTAAGAAGCAATCAGCCCAAACCAACTGAACTGTATGTGGGGGTAACTGCACTTCCCAGTGCAAGCAAGAGGAAGGTGTATGAAACTGAGTAGGGCAACCCACAGTTGGCATGAGCTGCAGTGCAGTGACAGGCTGGCAGAGCACAGACAGGAAGCTGCTGCAGGGGATGAAGCAGCACTAACAGAGCAGCAGGAGTTTTGACTCCCAGGGAAACACTTCCTATGTGACACAGAGGGCTGTGCTGGTCACTTACGCCTGCCAGAGAACAGGGTGGAGATGGTTTCACCAGCAGAAATAACTTAAGAAAGGCTGAGACAATTCCCTGGAATGCAGTGCAGATGATGACCTGCTTTACCCTGCTGCCGGTGTTAAAATCATACCGGCCTCAAAATACTGTATAATAAATTAATGAAGCTTTAACAGTTAAAGCAAACCTATTACCAAGCAGCCAACAGAAGTTCAGAGAGACCTGCTCTGTGGAGTTCCATGCACAAGTGTAAATGACAAGACACGTCTACTTGTCCCACAGCTGTATAAGCAGCAGGAAACTGCTCCCTGTCATGCCAGTAGAGCAGCAGCAGAATCTCTATGAAGAAAAGAGGCAAGCAAGGCACGGAAACACACACCTCTGTCACTGAAACTTTGGTCTGAATGTTGGTACATGCCACTGTAGCATGCAATACTGATGATCACAAACTAAAGACTGGAGGAAGAACCTATTTCCCCTGCCCACCAGTGAAACATATTCTAGGGATAAAGCCTGTCAAGCACAGAGATAGCCAGACTGAAGATGTCCCTGAAAAGAATTTAGTAGAAATAGAGATCAGCTCTGAAGCAGCTTTAGGAGTTTCAATGTCTGCACTGCAAAAGAAATCACTGAAACAAAGCATAATCTTCACAGCATTTTACCTGCACAGACACTCCGCATTCCTTACTGCAATTATGTATGAAAAAATCAAAGTTTCAACAGCTCTGCAGCTGGTATGGTAAGAAAGGACTGTAATGTTCCAAAGCTTAGTTAGACTGAAGTGCCAAATAACCAGGGTCTTGAGAAGTCATTTAGCTGGATTGATGAGACAGAAACTTCTTTTGATTTCACAAGTACAGTTACAGCCTCTCACTACCCTTTAGACTGAAAAATTAACACATCAGATTTGGGGCAGGGGAAAGAAAAATACATATTATTAGGTTTTGTTACCCTTCTTACAGCTCTGATCTCATTTCCTGGCTTGATTCGGCGAGCATAGCCTCCCTGGATCACAGCCATTGTTATTCCAATAAAGAAAAACATCTTGCCCTGCTGCATGCTAGAAGGGAAGCAAAAACAGAGCATGGAGTCACGCACAGAGCATTCCACCCTGGGATTCACAGGTCGAGTGCAGACCCTTTCCTGAACAAGAGAGAGAAAATGCTTTTTGGTGCTTGCATGAGCAGTGCAAAGTTAATATGCTAACATTAGTTTCCATGGCAGGCAGACAGGAAGAAGACAAACCTCTGAGGGATGGGACATCTGCTGGCAAATGCTGCAATCATCTCTAGACTGCTATGATGTAGTTTAGCTGTTTCTAGGGTGGCCCACAAAGAACCCTGTGCCATGCATCCCCAAGTTGTTTGCTTCCAAGGTAAGTGTTTTGCTTTCTCACAACCATCATCACCACTCATGCAAAGTTGGATTAAGGTCACCAAGGCACCATATAGGCATTGGCATGGTGGTGATCATGTACTCCACCAGAAAGCTTGTAACATCATTCCCTCTACTTTAAATATTTCTTCAGATTTCCCTTTCACCTCTCATCTACTAAACTCAAAGTTCTCACCTCTGTAACAAGCTTGCTTGTTTCACAGCCTGCACTGTTAGCATCAAGTTGTGTATCTCCCTACATGGCTATCCTGACAGGACGGTGCAGAAGCTTAACACACTAGAAAACCTTGCCTTGACGCACACACATTATAAGCCACAAACTGTAATGAAAAACAGACAGGGGAAAATGAGACAAACCCCTGAGAATTACTCAAATGGAAGGATATACATAAGGAATCAAGCTGCAAGATCATGTTCCTGGCTGGAAATCTTCTGATGAGCTGGCAGGAGAAGTATTTCAAGCTGAGCTGCTGTTAGTGGATTCTGTTCTCTTTCTTATCTGGTGTTTGACTAAAGGAAACCAAACTCTATGATGTAACGACTGTGAATTGTATACAACGCAGAACTCTGATGGGCAAATATAATCACACAGCTATCCCTCCCCATCATTTGCCTTTTTTGAGCTTTGTCCTGATACTGAAGATCCCTTCTGGGCAAGAAAAGAACAGGTTTAATTATAATCAATGGAACTAACCCAGCCGTACCTATTTCATAAGCTTCGTGTACTGATCTTTTCTGGTCATTAGAAGTTGTAGGTTATTTCCTTTCATGCTAAACAGTTTGCCTGTATCTTCATAAATTCTTCCCACAACACCCAAGTATGACTGAAGCAGTTGCTGCTTTCTGAGGGTTTTTACTGCCCTCAGAAATCCTTTCTTCAAAATAAGAGAACTTACATCCTGATTTTGGAAACTATCCCAGACAGAACATACGTTTTATCTTCTAAGTATGCTGTACCTGCTGAACTGGAATCTCTGGTGAGTGAGGAAACTCAGTGTGTACTCCAAGCCGGAAAACAGGAAGAGGTACAGGAAATAAGCCAGGCCCAAGATCTTGAGATTCTGAAGATCTAAACAAAGAAACAAATAAGGAAGGGAAAAACACCAAGGGAAAAAATAGAGAAACACAGTGATGCGTTTTCAAGCACAGCTTCAGAATATAACAACAGTAGAGCAACTTTTATCAACTGTATAGGGAAAAGTTCTCAACTCAGATGGTCATTTTAAATATCCAAGACAAGACATTCCCCAAAATTACTTCTGCCCATTACCTCCCTTCTTCTGAGGGGAAACAGCCAAAAAGACTAATCTCTCTCTGGTTCACCCTGGTCTCACTCACCCAATCCAGCCCCTCTGCCTCCCACCCCCACTGATATGTATATTTATTTGTTCATTATTTTAATCAATGCCTGTATTGCACCTAATACCTTGATGCTGCTCTCAGGATCACATTGGCTAAACCACAGTAGCCCTTTTTCTAAGCTAGAAATGGGCTGTGACAGATTACCTTCCTTATCTTTCTGCCAGTGCAGGGTTTAGCAGGTTTTCTCCATGCAGCAGCAAGGAGGACTGAATGATAAGCTGGTGTACCTGGCAAACATTTATTCTCTATGGCTTACAAATTCCATATAGAGAAATGGCCAACTCAAATCCTACGTGTCCAGTCTGAAGTTTCCTGTTTTGCAGCTTGAATAAGCAGACTCACATCTCCTTTATTCATGCTTTGATCTATCTTTTTAAATCACTTCATTTACTGCAGCCTACCCCACGCTGCAGCCAGTGCCTGAAGAAAAAGCAAGTTAGAAATCTCCAAAGCCTTCTTTTGGGAATAACTGGACCAGTGTCCAAGGGAACTTGCAATTCCCTGTTCACAAGTTAGAAAGGTGGGTTTTAAATGACTGAACACACACTGCTGCTGAAATGCTCTGAGTAAAGTTTTCAGTTAGAAACCACTGCCACAGACAAAAAGACATACAACAGAAGCAGGCAAAGGCAGACAACACTTACTCTCCTCTGAAGGGGATTCCTTTCCTCTAGTGACTGCAGAGAACCGAAATAAAGCCAAAGGACTGAGCAAGTCAACTGCTGCCTGAAATCCAGATGTCACAGAAGAGACCTGGTTGGAGAAAGAGGTTTGTTTAAAAAACTGATGCAATAACCACTGCAAGGAATTGAGAGTAACAGTCAAATGTGCTTCTACACCTACACAGATACTCTGAGATGAAACAAGGCAAATGGCATTGGGGTTTGATATAATAACATCCCAGACTTTCTGAACACAGAACTGGCTCCTGCACTGTAACTAGATGGTAGAAGACTGACAGCACCTTTCACCGAAGACAGAAAACAGACTCTTCTCTGGGTTCTTAAAAAGCAGAAACAGATCATTCTCTACAGCACTGAAGGTGGCTTTATTTGGTTCACCTACTGCCTCATCCCTCAGGTCCAATGAGCATTTACTTGGAAAACAGTGACACATCTGCCTGCAAGCTCATGGGAAGCTAGAGATCTGCTTCTGTGCTGCAAGTCTGAGAACAGGATATGTAGCACATCAAACAACAATCTGTTTTGGTACTGGCTGTTCTTTTAGCCAGCTGGTGACATCTCCTGGGGAAGAAAAGGAAAATGCAGTTTTTAAGAGAGAATCTTTATAAAGACACTTTAGCAATCTCTGAAGAGAAAAATGTCTTTTGTAGCACTCCCGGTCCTTGCACTTTGTACATCTCAACCCAATTCTGCACCTAGTGGCACTCTTCCCTGCTCTTTATCAACAGGCGCTCAGGAGATGCTCATTCTTTCATCTACAGAGAACTGAACTTTTATATTTTTTATTCTAAGCTATAGAAAATTAAAGAATATGCTAAAGAAGAAATAATGCCTAAATTCTAAAGGAAGCGAATCCTTTTAAAGCAGGATTATTCAGACTGTCACTTTACATGACAGCCACAGGAAGAGATAAGACAGCCTCAAGAATACTGAATAATCACACCTAGTATTTCACAACTTCAAAGCACTGCACAGACTTTATCTGATGAGCTTCTTTCTCTTCCCAGATAAGGAGCTACTACCCCTTTGTGGCGGAGATTAAAGGTCATATTATCAGTGGGACTTAATCTCTGCATGACCTGAGGACTCATATGGACTGGATTTGATTAAGCTGTAAACAAATGAACCTTCCATACAGCATTAACATGAATGCTGTCTTGTTTTGATAGTCAGAGCCTCTGAGAATCAGACAGCACAACTCTGGAGCCTATTAGTCTCACAACAGCAGCCAGTTCAATATACTAGACTGGTTTTGTATAAAGCCATAAAGCTGCTGATATACATAGAACAAACTGGGATATTTATTTCCCTTTCCACTGCATATACTGCAGGGAGTAAACAGACACTCCCAAGAAGAAGTTTCTTCAGGCTTTTAAAAGGTCTGTAAGAGGATTTCCTGAAACTGGCTTGCACCAATCCTCAGTTCCTGCATTTGATGGTGTTTACACTGCAGCATAAGGAACCTGGGAGCAAGCAACTCTCTTCAAGTCTATTTGCCAGTAACAAAAAAACCTGCAGGTTGTACCCGGTTTAAATTATTACCCATGTCAGACAAGGTGCCAAGCTGCTTTGTAACACAAAGCTGATTTTTGTTTGGCCCAGAGGATATACACTGCATCACAGATAATGTATATGCTTAGAATCGTGTTTTACAAAATATATTTATACATTTATCAGATTCTTTAATACATATGTGTGCATGTAAATCTTTTCATTTCTCCTCTATTTGCCCTAGGGCAGTGATCTACAAATGCCTTCATGCACTGACTGATCATGAAAACATTGTCCTAAACCTGACAAAAAGCATTTCACCCCCCCCAAACAGCCAAGTGTACACTGCCAGTTCCAGTCCATGTCACCAGCTGCGCTGCATGGAGCTTAGATTCTTTGCAGGTTCAAAATCTGCAACATCTAATTTGTATTTAATTTCTATGCTTCTGGTTTATTACTCAGAAATCGCTCAATTCACTCCAAATGTCACCTTGAAAGCCAGGCATTTCTCACAGTGTGTGTTTACTCTGCTTTCTTCTAATGCAGAGAGACTAAGTAACATGTCTTGAAGGCTCAGAGTCAGTCCAAACCAGGATGCAGCCTGCACTTTCCAAGCCGCAGCCTTACTCCTCAGACACTGTTTAGTATGCATAGAGAAAAAGCTTGTTTTTCCATAAGTCTGCTAGTGATGCTCCACAGCCCTACACACAGTCCTTACATTATCAGTTGTCCCTCCAGCTAGGCAGCCTTGCCCATGACTAGTTTAGCTATCAACTCTAAAGGTCTTAAAGGGGATAGAATCTACTAGAGACCTTTCTATTTGTCCCTTCTCCCAAGCAGGAGCTGTTTTAGCTACTTCACATAAGACCAGTGGTTTTGACAGGTGAAAGGTACATTCACTGGTTAGTTACTCTTGACATGATAAACTTGTGGATCAGTTCTAAAAACAAGGGGAGAAGGATAATGAAAACTCTTGTCTTCGTATGAGAACTTTTCCCCTTGTCTCCCTTTCACCTTCCCCTCTCATGTTCACTCCAACATGAATAAATGTGAAATATTTCTTCTCTCCTGTGAAAAGGGGACTGAGAGAAAAGAGAGTATCATGAGAACACAGCATATTACAAGGAAACAGATGTCTGATCCCACTGGCACATCCTCCTACCAGTTATCATTGTAATTTCCCATCTTTTTACAGCTTTGTCCTTCCAAAACATCCACTCCTATACCTCCTCCAGCTCAGCCCTGCCAAGTTCCAGAAAGGCAGCCAACATACCTGCCTTTCCTCTGTCATCCACAGGCCAAGAAAACCGCTCCCCTCCCACTCAGAGTGGGAGAAATTGCTCAAGAAAAGAGCAAAGCGGCCTAATAAGTAAGTGCAATGACAAATGGCCAACAACACATAAATCACACAGGGCCACAGCCCAGATGCAGGCACAAAAGCACTAACACCAATAGCAATCACAAGAAGCTCCAATGCCAGAAAACCCATTGTCTCATCAGCAATCAAACATCCTATGTGTATTTTGCATGACAGGGACCTGACCCTGAGAGGCACCTATATGCACTGTGAGAATGAAGACCTTAAGCCCACTGTAGGAGAGGATCTGGTTCAAGGCCATCTTAAGAACTTGAATGTGCACAAGTCCATGGGACCTGATGAAATCCATCTGTGAGTCCTGAAGGAGCGGGCAAATGAAGTCGCTAAGCCACTGTCCATCATATTTGAAAAATCTAGGCAGTCAGGTGAAGTTCCAGATAACTGGAAAAGGGAA
>JASSUY010034342.1:24673-34921 GCA_032466535.1 Forpus xanthops
GGTGTCCCTCAGGGATTGGTGTTGGGACCGGTCTTGTTCAACATCTTTGTGGGTGACATGGACAGTGGGATTGAGTGTGCCCTCAGCAAGCTCAGTCCTGTTGGCTAACACAGACTAGCTTAGCAGAACTCTCAAAAGGATTATAAAAAGGGGAGACAGTCATCACACAGTCCTAAAAGGCCATTTAACCTTCCACAAGTGGAATTGTTTATAGAATACAGATTTGCTCTACAGCACTTCCTTACATCAACACGTTGCCACCACCCCAGTGCGCAGCTCTAGCTAAGAACAGGATTTGATCTCAAATGTTTAGAAACAGCCAAATAGGAAAAGGGAACAGATGACACATGGACAAGCTGTTAAAGGAAAAAGAATAACAGAGCTGCAGTGCTTGGGAACATAATATGAGCAATTGATTTCATGGGACATAACCTGCTGGGAAATGCTCAGGGAAGGTCTAATGTTTTGCCCTGGTTGAAGCAATGTAAACAGAAGTTTCCAGAACAAGTTGCTGCTTAGAAATGAGGGATGACAGGAAAGCTGCAATCCAGCTGAGAGCCTTAAATCAAGTGTTTCACCCAGATACTGAGGGCTGAATTCAGCTTCTCACGCACTACAAATGGACTGTTTCAAGCAGCTTTCAATCAAGTATCTGGGACAGTGATCACACAGTATTAAATTATAAGTTAATAAATGTTTGGCCCACAAACATAAACTCACTGCATTTTAGCATGCATAGGTATTTTGCATCTGCAGAAGGTAGCACAGCTCAGAGCTCAGTCATTCACTACTTCAGTATTCAAAATACTCAAGCAAAGACAGGAAAATGGTTAAGAGAATTTCTTCCATGTAACCAGCTAAATGAAAGCAAACCTAGCCTCTGATGCATTTACTCTTATGACAAACAGAAATTCCTCCCCAGAGAGTCACTGTGATCACAGTTTAACATTCTCCCTCTCCTTTCCATGTTCCCATTAGGTTTTGACAAATTTAAATACACCAAAACTAGCAACTAAGCAGTCACGTTAGCTGTTAAGAATTTCTCATGTATTACTAGGAGCTAGGAGATGGAGACCATCATGCAGCAACTGGGACACCATCCAATATTTAATCCTGCTCCCAGGAATAAGCTAAATTCCTGAGTCACTGGTTAAGCCTCTTCATTGTTTCCAGTATTACAACAGTTCTCAAATGCTGTATTTGCCAGAAACACATCTCCACATTGACAGTCCATTTACCCGGTTTTCTTTGGGAAGTGTCTCCGGAAGTAGGAAGAAGATGAAAATTAAATCAGCCACAGCAAACATGAGTGCTACCAATGCTGAACGGAGATAGAAGACTTCTCCTTTCTCTGTCTCCATGGCCAGGTAAGCTCCGATCATGGGACCCAGGGTAAAACCAAGGGAGAAAGCAACGCCAATCATTGCCTGAAGTGACACAATGAACACAGACATGTAGCTTTAGACACCAGTTCGTTCAGGTAGCTCAGTTCTAAAACAGTTTGGATTTCCTGGCATTTGCCTTAAAGAAATGCAACCAGATACAAAACCTCCCTGAGGATGTAGGGAGTGCACAGCAAAGAGCATTAAGTGTGAAAAACCTGTCATTTCTAAAATAACCAATTATCTTTTCTCTCCAGTTGGGAAAGTGTCAGGAACAAACACCAAACTGAAAGGAAGTTGGGAAGGGAGATAATGATTCTCATCTGAGGAACTGCTCAGCCATAGGATAAACTTTTGTAGTGTAAAACTAGAGGAGGAAAGACAGCACCATGGCTGGAAACCATAATGATGTCTACAGTTCCTAAAATCCTTCAACAATTTCTGTATTTAACAATTTATGTCTCATACAGCACACAAGGCTGAGAGGCTTCCCAGAGCAATCTGAGTTTAGTGAAGGTACTAAGGAGGATTTATTAACTCACTATGAAACCAGCACATAGGAAAAGAGGTAGAATTTGTACACAGTGGATGGGAGCTAAAAAGAGCACTGATTTGAGCCAGCAGGTCAGTGAGATTGCTTAAGAATAAAACAGTGCAGGATCTGGCTTACTGACTCACTGCCTTTTAAGAGACATTCAAAGATACGTACTTGCATATACAGGACCCAAATATGTGCTGTCCCAGGACAAAATCCTCCAGCTTTCCTGATTCTATTTAACTATATCTGTAGTACTAAACAAAAGGCCAGGGCATGCTCCTGTATCACCTTAGTCTCCAGCGCTGTTCCAGCCTACCCAGCTAGCACTCTCCCAGGCAACTGCCCATCATAGTTTGGGAAAGCTGTAGTAAGTGATTTGCTCTCAGGCCCTAAAATTAGGTCCTAATCCATTTTATTTAATGTTTGGCTATCCTGCTACACAAATAAAAGTGTATTTTGGCTCACCAGGACTATAATAAACTGTTTGGAAATTCATTAGTTATCACTGTGAAACCTAAAGCTTTCCCCTCCTAAGCAGCAGCTATCCCACACTGTGGCTTGTAACAAGCTGCTAAGAGAAGTTTGGGCCCCCAAGGTTTTTGTAAAATAAAAGATCTAACTGGTAATTCACAGACTAAGTGCAGCCTGCAGGGTGTTTCCAGCTGGGACACTGTCTTCTGGAAGAGGACAAGGCATCAGTTCATACTGCTTGCTGCTCGGTCAGCCAAATGCCACAGCCTTTACCTGCTGAGCTCAGATCCTGGAGCCAGTACAGCATCCGGGGAAGTCAGAGACATGTTGTGCAGTGCAGCACTGCTGCGCTTCCATAGTTTGGGAAGGTGAGAAAAATGGATTGTCCTGTAACTGAGTTGCAGCTACCAAAATTGGGCCATAAGATCTTTTAATTTCTAAGCTTTTATAATCAGGATTAAAGTTACCAGCAGGAGTACAGCTATAACAGACAGGTAGTTTCTCCACCTTTAGGGCATCTGTGCTTCACTTATAAGTAAAAGTTACTGACAGGTCAAGTCTGAGAGCTCATCAGCAGAAGAACATGGTATCTTTTCAGAAGCAAGGTAGCATCTGAAGTCATGTTTTCACTTGATCAATGCATTCATATCTGAGGAAGACATTCTGAGCACCTGAATCAATTAAAAGTGTCCTAGTAAATCCAAACGTACTTTACATGTAACTCACCATGCCCTTGCTCCGTGCTTTTGGAGAGTGCAAGTCAGCAACTATAGCTGTGCAGAGGCTGACATTCCCTTTGCTTATTCCACCTATGATCCTGGAGAGAAGAAAAACGCCAAAAGTCCTAGAGGCAGCCCATAGTGAGTATGATGTTATCAAACCTATCTGCAGAAGCAAGAAAAGGTTCTTTATAAAGCAGAGCAAAGTTGCATTATTTCTGCACATTTCCCAGCTACACATTTGTTTTCAACAGGTGCTCCAAAGCCCACATAACAGAAATGTCTGAGTTTACTGATACTGCACTATGTCCTGGACAGTGATATACAAGAAGCAGAAACAAATTTTGTACAGATGTTTGATTACTGACAAAATCAGAAGTGTTCAGAGACAGCTAAATCAGTCCCAGGCACAAAACCACTTTTGCACATCCCATTCCATTTGTTTCCAATGTCAAGAGAATTCTGAGTTCAAAGTAAGAAGAATTCACAGTTCTAGCTCCTAAATTTCATAATCAATCATATGCACACATGCTTATTGAATTCACTCTCCAGGATACAGAATAAGGGGAATTGTATATCATTCACTGCCAAATTCTACCATGTATGTATGCACTTGCTCTGCAGTGCTTCTGTAATTAGAAATCCATATTCTGACCAGTAACAGAGAAATGTTTTGAAGAATGTCCCTAAGAAATAAATGTTACACTGCTATATAGCACTCCCTAACCAATAACCCCCCAGGCTCTATGAAACAGGTCATCAAGTGATCAACCCTCATTACTCACACAGGGAGCTAAAATATACAGGGATTAAGTCTAATATTTCTAAATAGAGCATCTGAAATCATACTGCTGTAAACAAGCAAAATGGATTTTTGGAAAATCCCAGAAATAGACAGGTATTTTGGTACTTTCTATGTACAGTTCTGGTTCTGGGAAACTCAGCTTAAGCAATTGGTTTTGCAAATATGGCCCAAGTGACTTGGCACAAAGCAGTCAACAACCAAGAGATATAGAACATTCAGTTTCCCAGTCCTTTGTGTTAACCACAACATCCTAGTGCCTTCAATTTTGTATTGAGATGGCATGACTAAAACCAGCAAGTGACACGTACCACTGTCATCAAGATGACAGGTCTCCTGCCCAAGCTGTCTGACATAGCACCAGTGAGGGGAGAGGAGAAAAACTGTAGGATGGAAAAGATTGAGCCAATCAGACCTAAATCAAATAGAAATACAAGCATCATTAGATTTGCTACCTTCACCTTGAATACAAACACAGTCAACCTGTTCTAGACCTATCACACCACTTTAATATCACACTGTTAAATGTAAAACAACAGCTACAAAGAACAGCTTTGTTTCTGAAACTAAGCTACCTTTAAAACACAGATCTGGTATGGTTATTAACTGAGGTGGCACATACAGACAGAACAGACACAGTCAGAGCAGAGAAACAGGTATGAACTAGATGATCCACTGGTTACTTCATTGGTGAAAAGAGGTTTGAAACTCACTGGTTATAATGGAATGCTGATTCTCCAGTGCTTTCCTGTCTACGTACATTTTCTGTTCTTAGAGCAGAAATAACACAGTTTTTAATAGTCACAGTGCTTTTAAGATTTTTTTTCTTTTGTTTAAACCTGATTCTGTCACATTTAATTAGTTTTTCTTTCCTTCTTATTATGGAAAGGGCATAAGCTGCTGTCAGTGAGGGACCCTAAGAAGCAGGAGTGATTCCAGACTCCAAGAGTCTTTTGAAATCTGCTTCCAGCTTCTGTGATCTTTATTTCCTCTTTTCTCTTGCCATTTCTAGCTTCACATGCTTATTAATCTGCACTACACTCTCAACAAGCAGGCATAATAAAAAGCCTTGCTGTCACTGTCTTTCTCTAAAGGAAAATCTGGGTTATCTGTCTCAGCGTATTCAGCTATCAAAGCTTTAAAAAGGAGAAGGAAGAAAGACCAGAAGTTCTGCTCACATCAGTTTCGAGGGAGGCAGAATACTGATACTGAACACCTTGTGGAGAACAGCCTACGATAGCTCAAAAAGCTGTAGAAAAAAGTCTTACAGACTGGTACACTGGCAGTTTATTTTAATGAGAGGCAGGTTTTCTTCTTTGTATTTCTAGCACTGTTAAAACACCCAGATGTGCCCCTCCTTTTAGTGAGCTGAGGGCTCCCCCAAGATAAACAAAAGGCTTTTAAACTGAAAACTAAAACCCAACCACAAAGCTTTATTAGAAATAAATGTGAATGTATTGTTAGTGCTCAGTAGTCTACTTGGGTATAACAGAAAATTCACAAACAATTAAAATTCACCCAGACATACTCTGAAATCCTAGCTTCATCATAACTGTCTACATAGCAAGGAGCCAAAGAGCCTCTGATGTGTAACACAATGTACGTGTACTGGATTTCCTGCACCAGTCATGCTGGAGCTCAATCACACCAGTGTCCTAGTGACTTCAAATGCATCTGGACCCTGCTGCTTTCAACACGACTAATGAGATTTAGAAGCAGTGCTGCACTATAGCTGCCCAAGGGGAAGGTTTAACTTGAACTCACAACCTTCTATTTCCAGTGTTTCCCACTGACTGATCTCCAATCATGTGTAGATCAATTGTAAAGAGAGTAATTTCTGTGCCTGTGCAGGGTCTAGCACAGCAAGCTCTTGACCCTCAGCTGCAGGCCTACATTTCTGCAGCAGCTGTAGAACAAATTGGCAAGATCACAGGATAATTCAGCTTAAAAGGGACTTCTGGAGGTCACCTATTCCAACTGCTTGCTTGTAGGGTCAGCTGTGTGATCAGATCAGATTGTTCAGAGTTTCATCCAGAGTTTAACAACCTCTGAGGATGGAGACTCCAAAACCTTTCTGCTCAGTCTGTATCATTTCAAGGGACTACTCTTGCCCACATGCAGTACTTCACATGCGTCCTCACAGAATTTCGTAACATTCCTGTTGTCTCCTTCCTCCTGCCTTTAAGTGTCTCCAAATGACAGAGATGGGGCTGTCCAACTCCTAGTTGCTATCACTGTGATGAAAACAAAAGTCACTTATAGGCTACTGTAAGAGACATTTTCTGTGCTATTTAAATATAAACTTAATAACAGACAAGTATGTTTTTTATATTTCTTGTCATTTTCCTCATTCCTCATAATCCTTTATTTTTCCCTTTGTTTTTTATTTTTGGTCTGTTAGCTTGTTTAACCTCCATACCTCCAAATAAGACACTGTTGTATTTCCGCTCTGGAGGTATCCCAGCCATCACTGCAAAACAGTCCACACCACGTTGCAATGACAAGTAGAATCCATCCTGCAAAACAGATAACTAGGAAATAGAAGCAAGAAGATGGATTCTGTGTTTTATTTTCAAAGAAAGCATCAGAGCTTAGTGAACTAAAGGCAGTGTTAGATGATACCTTCCCTTTTCCTCCTCCCTGGGGAATTTCCTCACTGATCAGTTGTCATAGGCTAAAAATAGATTAAATTGTGAATGCTAAGAGGCAGCAGATCATTTAGGTGCGGGAATCTCTGAATTTGAACTTTTCTAAAGCATGCTTGCTAAATCCTGGACTAAACAAAGTGGTATGTCCTGAATCTTTCAATCAAAAAGGCAACATGAGACATACTGTATCCCTCTGTACATACACTGCTTAGCCTGGGAGAACCAGGGGCATGTAGATCCAGAAAGGTGTGAAAAAGAATGGTTCCTGAAAAGAGGAGGAGGACTTGTAAAGAAGGGGCCACCAAGAAGGTCTTTGCTATAGGAAATACACTGTAAGTGGGAGAAAATCCTGTAGTTTAGAGACAGGGCTGTAAGAAAGACAAAGCCTACAGCTGCATTCGGAGTGCAGTTAGAAAGGGGCTACAAGATGGAGGTGTGGGCAGCAATAATAAGTTCTCCCATGACAATATTTTGTCCAATAACACCTGAGAATGGTAACTGAAAGCATCTGCAAAGCCAGTAACCAACACTACTTTCTGCCCTGTGTTCCCAGAGCAGCACTCAGCTCCCTGCTAAGAATGGAAGTTGAGACATAGTGAACATGGTACTGAGGCGGAAGTAGGTGAGTGTGTGAAATACTCAAGTAGGGTTAAAGCTCTCATCTCTTCAGTTCTTAGATAAACCCCGGTATGACGATCCATTACAGATTGTCATTTACTTTGTCTCAGCAGCAACAGCTCAAGTCACAAATGCACTAGTAATTACAAGGACAGCTCCTAAGAAGTACCTGAATTTTCCCCCAAACAGATCCCTTATTTTAATGAAAGAGGGAAGAGTCTCATTTAGGATCACAAATGCAGCCCATGAAACTATTTTTAAAGTACTGGATATTATTATTCTGCCTACAGCTATTTTGTTTGCCACAAGGCAAGTAATTTTTCTCCCATCCTTCCCTAAATACCTCATAGCTAACATTTTCAGCAGGCTGACTTTCTTTCTCTGTTGCTTACCTCAGTCTGGCTGTAATAGTCAAGGATGGAAGGAAACAGTGGCAAGATGAGAGCAAATCCCAACAAGTCGATGAAGAGTGCCAGGAAGACAATTGTAATAACACGACTAGAGTTATGTTCTTGCTTGTCACTGATGGAGCTGTTGCTGGTTCCTTTCTCTCGTGGGGCCATGTTCCCAAGTGCTCTGTTTCTAAAAAATTCCATTTACAACCAGTCAGTAGGAAGCTTTTTGCAGGCCTTTCATAAGAGTATCTTGCTAATTCATTCACGCTTCCTACAAACTTAGCAAAACCAAATACAAGCTACGGCTATATTAAGCTACCTGGTTTTAGAGGGAACAGGAACCTTATCTCTCTAGTCTTGGTTATGAGCTCAGCACCAAATTTGCTCACCTCGAGAACAGACTATGAGGGCAATAAGATAAACCCTATTATAGGAGCATCCCAAGTAAAACACAGAATTAAAGAGGATTTAGAGGTGGTTAACATGTAAGCAATGCTAGTACAACCTTTCCTAAATGTTTTCAACTCAGCATTACAGTGAAATAAATAAGAAAGGGCACTCTTGTTTTCAGTATATGCATTCAAGTAACTAATGGGGGGGGGGGTTTATGCCTTCAGTGTATACTAGAAATGACTAAAACAATAACAATTAAAATAATTGGGGCATCAAATGATTAAGGCAGCATTTTTGTCGGAAATATCAGAATTACCAGCTTTTTTTGATAATACTCAAAAACTGTCTTAAAAGCCTTAAACAAAGATTTAGGCCATATCATGTTCAGTATTTACCAAAGAAAACAGCCCATATCCTGAAAAAAATCTCAGTTTCAAGTAGTATCAAAATCAAGGACTACTACACAAGCTATGAAATGACAAGGTTCAGACTTATAAAACAGTACAGAATCTGTCATAAAACAATCAAATTTGCAGTCTTTTTTACTGAAAAAAAAAAACCCAAACAACCCTGAACATCAGCTGCACTACAGGAGTAAAAAATGAGACAGAATTTCCTCTAACAAAGTCAAATCAATAACAAAATATCCATTGACTCTGATAACTTGGGATTGAAAAAATGGAGCAATTCTTGATATAAATTATTACCTATGCAGGGCACTTGTGCATTTTACATCGTATTACACTAATTGAAGATCACAATACTTTGTTTTGCCCTGCAATAAATACTATTGTGACATTTCTTTACTGTTGATTCTGTTTACTAGCACTGAAGCCTTATTAAAGTTCAAACACCATGAGGTAAACATGGAAGGGGACACACATGCAATCCATTTATTAAACCCCTGCCATAATGCTGTTAAATCTGCTAGTGACCACAGCAGCTTGGTTATGTGCAGGATTCTTTTATATGAAATGGTAAGTCATCACCGCTATAAATATTTAGCATCATTTGTTTACCCAACTGATTTAAGAGCATCTGGAGCCAAAACAAACCATTCCTTTTGTCAAATCCTCCTTAGGTCTAAGAGTTGAGGGATGGGTTCATTGTTGCAGATTGTATCTCACTTTTCCTCAGAATTTGTTTATTCATCCACTGAATTGTACAACCAAGCTGAACTTTATTCCAGGGCTATTTAGACAGGGTAACATCCTTTACACTCATGGCCATTTCAGCTAGCGTGTGGCTTGAACCTACTGATGCTAGCACTGACCTTTCATTTAGCTCCACTTTTGGCTATGTGGTTGCAATTTCCCTTACGCAATATCCCAAGGTACTACATGTTTCTGCCTTTGTGCTCCATCGGTTTTGTTGTTCAAACCTCTCCATATTTTATGCTAGAGAGGAAACCACCAAACATTTTATGGGCCCTGGCACTCCGTCAGCAAAAACAAAACACTTCACCTCTACCTACCATGACATTTGATTTCTATGGGACATGTTTGAAGAGGGGAGAGGATTTTCAGTTTAGGGAAGTTGTTTATCTGGACACTTGTATCCCTGATTTTCACTTAGCTCTACCCTAGTTCTTCCCAGCCACCCCCTTCAGGATGTGTCTCATCGTTCCTGCCTTTGAGCAGCTGGATTTGATGCTGGGTTTTGATGCTGTATCTCCCGCGAAGGGTTCAGCAGCAAAGCTGGCCCTGCCCTAACACACGGACAGAGATTTGTCATCTCCCAGCAAGAAGAGTTCCATTCTTCTGGTGTTTTCGTACCACCCTGTCCCCTGCTCCGGAGTTTCCTAGGTTTGGCTTTACCTGCTAAACCTTGAGAAGGCTCTGCCAGCTCCTTACCAAAGTCCTGATTCGGGTCAAGCGCACGAGTTTCAACTGGGAATAAAAAAGCACACAAGAAAGACGATAAAATTTCCCAGAGCAGCCAAAGCCCGAGGGCAGCGGGGCCGTCCGGTGGGGAAGAGTCGGCCCCGGGGAGCAGCGGATCCTGCGGGGAGGATCCGCAGTGACCCACACAGCGCACCCTCCGCCGCAGCCCCACCGAGCAGAGCGGTGCCGGCCCAGCCCCGGGGCCCGGCCCATTCACTCCCCCCTCTCCGCCGCCGCCCACCTACCGCTCCTCGGGGACCGGGCCCGCAGCACTGAGCGCATGGGTCACCGCTCCCTGCCAAGCAGCCGCCCCTCGGGGATGCTGCGGGCGGGCGGTGGCGGCTCCTCCCCGGCTCCCCACAGCCACCGGCGGCCTTCCTCTTCCGGCCGGGACGGGGC
>JASSUY010034344.1:0-31714 GCA_032466535.1 Forpus xanthops
GATCTAAGGGAATCAACCTTCTCAAAGTCCAGAGGTTGTTCTCTCAAGCCATATCATCTTCAGATAAATCAGATGCTTGAGCTCCAGAAAAGTGACTGGTCTCATACTCCAGTGTATTCAGTTCTGCCCTCTGGCTATCTCTTTGTAGCTCTGCATTCATTAAAGCATTTGTAGCTGTCCTTCAGAAAGTTGAATTTCCCTACGCCAGGTTCCTAGAAACTAGACACAGAATTTTAGGTGTCAACCATCTGATTGAAACAGGCCTTAAGCGGCTGCAAATATCTGGTCTGATTTGGGTAATATTATTCAAGAATGATACGGCAGTCTAAAGGTCTCAACCTCTACACTGCTGAAAGTTGAATGGATCCTTGAAAGCTATAAGCTATAGCTTAAAAATGTCAAAGTTCTGGATGAAATTTATTCACTTTTTTAAATTAAATTTTTGTATTAATCCAGTAATTTACTTAACTGAGGAAAGAACACCGTCTACTGGGTAGTTTATTCACATAAAATTAATTCCTATGGGATATCTGACATACTTGCCAAAGACAGCATATTTTCTCAATTTAATTTGAAGGATGAATAAGTAATCAAATCTGACACCTTATTTAGCTTGAAGTGTTTGTCAAAGTTTGTTTCTAGAAGAACTGGAAATTTCTTATCAGAAGAACCTAAATATTTCAATAGATATTTTTTAAGCCCTGCTTGCATATCATAATTTGCAACATTGCAGTCATGATTATTATATTGTTAATTAAAAATAAAAAGCTTTATAAAACAATACTGAACTATTACATAATATATCATAGAATCAAAGAATCACTTAGGATGGAGATCTTTAAGATCATCGAGTCCAACCACTAACCTAGCACTGCCAAGTCCACCACTAAACCATGTTCCTAAATGTCTCATCTACATGTCTTCTAAATACCTTCAGGGATGGTGACACCACCATTTTCCTGGGCAGCCTGATCCAGTGCTTGGTAACCCTTTCAGTGAAGAAGTTTTTCCTAATATCCAATTTTAAATGCCCAGAATTATGTCTGTGCTTTATGTCACTGGACTGGGGTTTCAGAGTATTCACCATTCTGTGCTTAGAGAAGCAGACACTGATTTCCTTTGCAGCAAAATACTCATTAGTAAAAATGTGAATCCTCATCAATTCTGGGTATCAAACCCTACACATGTCACATTTACCACTCACAAATGAGGAAAAGCAAAATCAGAGCAAAAATTGCAGCATGCTGGTTTCACTGTCATACCATAGGAAAGGATGAAATATCACTGTTCAAAGCAGACCATCTTTTATTTTCTTGCTATTTATTGTTTCACTTTTCCCCCAAAGAAATAGTTAAAGGATAGATGTAAAATAATGAATGTACATACACTACAGCATTTTGCAGTAAACACAGGACTTTCAGGAAGAATCAGCCTCTACTGCCAATATAACTGCATCACTGATTTAGACATGGACTGTAAACACAATGTCCTCAAGGTGCCCTGAATTTATAGCCAGGTCATGATCCTTTGGCCCATTTGTGTTAAATCAGTCTTCTGGCACTTCACAAAGGCTCCTACTCTATCTCTGGGTATATGCAACGATGAGGCATAGACATGGCAATACAGCTCTTTCAGGAAATGTTGAATTTGTTCACATGCACTACAGGTGAGCTGTACATTATAGAAATTAATGTCAGGTCTGCAGTTCTTTTACCAAGTACTATGAGATATGGAAAGAAATAAAAGAATAAAACCTAAACCTTCAAACTTTGTCCTCATTGAATTGTCATTTGTAGAAAGACAGAATGTCAGGGGAGAGCCAAGGTAAGCTGTATCTGCGGCAAGGAGCCTTGTGGCCAGCATAGTAGGCAATTGTATAATGAAAGAGTACATCACAAAGCATACAAAGAAGGATAACAAATGACGGCTGCAGGGACATGTGTCTCACCAATTTCAGATGTCTCATTCTCCTGTCTACCTATGCAAACTCAGACTACATTCAGTGAGTATCACCAAAATATTATTACTACTAAACGGAGCTCCCTTCAGGTTGATATTCCAAATAAAAGTCAGAAGCAGTTCTTCAGAATACCGCCTCAAGAAAACAGTTGCATGCTGTTGGACATAAAAATGGCTTACATAACACATGCAAAACATCCTTTCTGGCTTTGGTTATACGTTTGTGTATATCTGGACGTAGGAGTGTGTAGGCAAGGTGATGCAAGGAACGCCAGTGTTTTTACTTTAAAAGATTTTTGTACAATTTGCACTTACATTTCACAAAACATTCTGCTGGTCAATATTCACTGCATTTTTCTGCCTGTATTTCCTTGACTTGGTACACTTCTTTTTTTAACTCCACAACCACCCTCCTTGTACACTACCAAATGGTTCTTAAGAACATAAGATGTTTTTGAGAAAAGAATTTAACAGTGACTAAGTAATAATGGTTTATGAAAATGCGCACTTCTCTTATAGTAACCTACTGTTCATTATCTAAGATGTCTGATGTATCCAAAATTGATAATCTTAGTCTTTTTAAACACTCCTGGAACTAATTTGCCGCTAAATCCCCACATTTATTTGATTTTATCATCTTTGTCTTGACTGTCTTCCATTTCTAGAAAATTTTTAGGTTGACCAAAGCTTAAACAACTATTCGAGCCATTCAGTGAGTGCACTCCTGATTGTACAGGCGAACTTAACCGCTGATTGAGGGTTGTAGTGCCTGGAAAAGGTATCTTTGCCCAGCTGCCCATAATGATGCTACATTTTTTCTGAGAGGATGTATTAGCTCAGATCCTTCCTGTCAATGTAGATAATGCAGTTTAAATTGTTCCACTTACCTAGAGAAATTAAATAAAATTGTCTTCTACTGTTGCCTTTCTGTTAAGGAAACTCCCATTAGCCAAACCAGCATTCTCCTTTTGTCACATTTTGCTTCTGCCTATTCCCCTCTTAATTAATACATTACGCACCAACCACAGCACTGACCCCTGAAGCATCATAGGATTTATCTTTCTGCCTGCTGAGAAATGGTCATTTATGCTTTGATTACGTCTTGCAACCAGCTCTTAATCCATCAAAGGCCTTGACATTCATTCCATGGTTACCCATTTTCCAAACAGCTGTATGTGCAGGACTTTGTGAAAAGCTTTGGAAAATCTGTATCAATTAAGTTATATTCTCCTTTAATACTATATTTTTAAATTGTAAAAGTAGAGAGAAATAGAAATAGCATTGAAGCTTGTAGACACCGTGGTGATTTATTCAGCTCTTATGTGTCTCATGCAGCTGTTTTATAATATGTTTTACATGATTTCTCACTGCATTCCTCTGTACATTGAATATGGTTTCTCAGGTTAAAAATTCTTTGGATCAAATCAAGCACTATTGGAACATAATTCTCTGGTCCTTTTATAAAATGCTTTAATAATGCATTAAATGGGTTTTTTTTTGGTGGTGATATCTTGATCTGTGGATTTCAGTTTAGCAAAACTTTAAAGAAAACGCTACAGTGCACTGCAGAATAAAAGCTATAATTTCATCAAAACCCCTGGATAAACGATCTCATGTTCTCAGGATGATGGTATCCATAAGTTGTGTTATAACTACCCGAAACTCCCATAAAACACAAAGTTAACATAATTTATTTTAAAAATAGGCTCTATTTTGAAATCTTTAGCTCTCCCTCAGATATAATATGGGGTTTTCTTGGATTACAGTTATGCTTAAACTCATTTTCTTGCTTCTACATTTTGTTTCCCTTCATATCACTGCTGAAAAATCCATCTTTGCTACACTTTAGTATTAGCTTTGATAACATCATTGAGCTGCCTTTTTCTAGTGATAAATATCTTTAAATTTTGTCCTACTCACGCTGATAAAACTCTCAGAGGCTTATTGCTGAATTGCCAGTAGTGCTGATTTTCAGCTTTAGCCCATTCTGATAACACAAAATAAAGAAAATTGAGTCAAAACAGAAGTCACCTATTTAAAACCAGATAGTTACAAAGTTTCTAGGGCAGTTTTAAAACATGTTAAAAGCTGAAAATCAAATTTCTGCTCTGAATTGGACAATTACAGATTTCCAATGTTCTTCACAGGAGTAACCCAAGTACTACAATACTTGCTCTTCCAGGATTGTTTCCAGACATCCCATTGAAAACTGAAGGAAAAAAAAACCTGAAACATTGGCAAATTTTCACAGCCCTTCCCAGGCAGTTCTGGTTCCATTTGTTCTGCTTTTTCTCCTTCGTTTCCCATTCTCTCCTTTCATTACAACTCTGCAAAGTCTACTTTAGTTTTCCTAATTTAAATTCAACCCTCTGACCTTTAAAGAATGTCACAGCTTTTTCTCTTTCCTGTGTCTCAGAAGTCTTCAAAAATAATATTCAGCCTTGTTGCCTGTTACTTGATTTCCTTCTACGGACTCTTCTTTTTACTCGTTTAGAAATTCATGCTTCTTCCCTTCAGTTGTTACAGCTTCTGAAGTGATTGCTGGGTAGACTTTGACCTCCTCCTCCTTAAAAACAATGGGAGACTCAGCTTGCCTTAGTCATTGCAAGGACTGGGTGCTGAACGTTATGAGAGATCTCAATATTCAAACAGAAATTGTGCTCCCTTTTTTCTCTGATTCCCTTCCCTTTTGCCTTTTCTCTTGTTTTTAATCTTTTCTTTCTCCTCTCTTTTCCTTTCTACCTTTCTCTCTTTCCTTTTTCTTTTTTTTTTTTTTTTTATATGGATGATCTGTAGCAGGATAATTTCACAGTTTTCTACAAATGATAAACACCAATATAACATTTAACAGAAGCCATCAGCATGGCACTGCCTATCAATCCATTCAATCTATCGCTATGCTCATGGAGGTGGCCGATGCCCGGGGCTGGGACTGCCACTCAGCCTTGCTCTTTAGGAAACTGAGCTAAAGATACTAGGTAAAACTTCACAGTGCCCCAAACTTCACAGTACCTGAAGCTCTGGTTTACTCCTGCACACAGTTAACATTCACCAGACTCTATGAGTTTAGTGTTTGTTCCCAGCAAGGCCCATAGACTCCATAGCTTTATAGTTTTCATTTTGGATTTATAAGCAAGTCAGTGAGAGTCAAGTTTTTATGTTAGTTTAAAAGGGAGATAAAAGTATTCCATTTTGAAAAGATATTAACCAATTTGTTGTTCCCTAATACTTCTATCAGAGATAAGAACCCAGTCTGTATCAACTACTTGGCTATAAAGGCAGTGGGTTAGTGAAGCACAGGCAAGAAAGCACTAATATGTTCTAAAGGCTGTAAATAAAAAAAATAACACAACAAACGAATCTTTAAGGGGAGACAAGTTCTAAAAGTAAAGTATGCATCGTTTCAATTTCTCAGAACCTACCAATATTGCTTTCCTTAAAGATTAATTTTCCCTCACCCTCCCAAACATGAGCAACATATTTGTGCACTGTAGAACAAACCCAGTACTCCTATAACACTATGAAATCCCTGGAAAAAGAGGCTTATCAAAAGCTTTCATTTCCTGAAATGACAGTTAAATAATAAATACAAGAGGAAGGTAACGCACTTCTTTCCGTTGCCATTTAACTAAATTTTTCCAGCTTTCAAAAGCATTTCATTTAAAAATAAATAAAAGTCAATTAAAAAAGAGTAGCAAAGTTGAAAATGAGTCTTCATCATTGTTTCTCAAAGACTTTGATATGTGCATCTGTGGGTGAAGCCTAACTTCAAATAAATTCATCATTCTAGTGCATTTGATAAAATCTAGGCAGGATCTCAAGGTGATGAATAGAAAGGCTATATATACATGTGTATTCATACATACTCATATCTCTATATCCATAGTTACACAGACGTGCATGCAGAGACCTCTTCCAGGGGAAAGAGCAGGATATAAATGTCCAAGGCACAGACAGAATGGTGTATTGGGGGCCTACATACCATTTCAACAACTTTATTCTAGAGTGACAAAATGAGTTAGTAAACTCTACATATTTTAATCAAAAATCATAGAGAAAGAGTAATAAATGTTTTTGAAAATGGCCTGAAAAGCTTCAGATAGAAATTGTGCTGTAATATTAATGATCCACATTTGTGTCTGGCATAAATTATTTTAGTTTCATGTACTCCATTGAATCTGGGCCCATTCTGTCTTCTGAACTTCTGCTGCACAATATGTACATGACAGAGTTCTTAACATTTAAAATATAACTTTTAAACTTTTTTTTACTACTCAAATTTACTTACATTTTACAAAACACAAAATAAATACTTTTGAATTTAAGGAACAGTGACTCAGTCTTAAGTACTAAATCCCAGAATTAATAAGTTGATGTTGTCAATATGAACTTAGTCCAGAGCTTCCAGCACTTAATTATAATTCGAATTATACAAAAGTGCATTAAATATGGATGGTATTTATTGTGCTTATTACTGATCTATGTAACTGACTTTTATAACTGTCAGATATTCTGTTGAAAAATCAATATTAACAATAATAAATAATACTATTAATAATAATAAAATTATTAATAATAAAATCTAAGTCAGAAAGTTTAGCTGAATAAAAAGCATAAAGATGTATTTTTTGTTGGTTAATAAAGAAATCTCACTGACAGGAAGCATTCTTCAAATTCTCTCCTTTACCAAAAGAAGACTTTAACACAAGACTGCCATGGAATATTTTACCGCATCAAACTGAACTGATTTTTTTTTTTTCCACCAGTGAATTCATATGAATCCATAGACTTTTTCAAATAAGCTAAACATACACTGTTTATTCCACTGATCTCTTGCCGGGTAATGAAAAATAGGAGGACTAATAAGAACAATTTTCAGATCCACTTTGGCTTTTTCAATTTCAAAACCATGACACAAATAGAATCACTAAACTCTGAGGGAAAAAACAAAGCAAACCTTATTGCACTATTTTTAAGCTGTACATGGCCAAAACATGACTTAAAACTTAAGTTCAGCTGGATGTAAAGTGAACATGAATGTTGTATAGAAACAGCTGTGTAGAGCCAAATGGAGTGTGCTCCATAGGCAGAAAACCGTGTTACTGATTTCTGACCTTCCCAAAAGTGTTATTCTGCAGCTCACAGGAGTCTGTGAAAGTTATTTCCTACAGGCCGGTGTGAATGCACAAGCACTGTGGGTGCTCGAGGCACAACTTTCTAGTCATAATCACAATCACAGGAACGCACACTTCAGCTGTAACTTCCAGTAAATGATAATGAAAGGCCAGAAGAAGAAATTCTTGAATTTGGTCACTGGGATTTAGCTGTGCAGATAGTGCTTGGGTTCCCCATTAGGGCTTAAAGATAATAAGCCAGGGACAACCATAACACTACAATAAATCATTTTGCTTATTTCTGTTCTTAAGGCTGACACAGAGGCTGCCAGAGCTACAACAGATTTTGCTATTCTATCTCATAGGGAGATGCCTGGCTGTTTTGTCTGAATGTTACATTTGGTGTGCCCTGAGCTGATGCATTCTCTTTTGTTTCTTCTCAAATACTCTTTATTTTAAAGCCCAGATAAGCAAGTGTTGCCTAATAAGGAAGGATCAGCTCAGACATTTTCAAACTTTCTCACTATGTGTATCCATATCATAGCTGGTCACGTGTACAGTGAAGACAATGAAATCCAAAGTATGATTCATCCAAACAAAGGTAGACCACTTTTAAGATGAGGGCATTTGAAAGCACTGCCTGCACTGAACAATTCAGACTCTCATAGCAACAGGTAATACCGAGTATAAAGGAGTCTAATATAACCAGCTTACATGTAAACACCTACACTTAGATGAATCCACTCCCTGCTCTGTGAAGGCAAAAAAAGGTTAATAATAAATTAATATACAAGTATCTACATATAAATATAAATATATATTCCTATAGTATAAGAATATATATGCATATAAATAGATATAATAGATTTTTAAATATATAAAATAACAAATTAAAATTCATAAGCGCTTTTCCCAGTTTATCCACCTAGCAGACTTTTCTATTTTTGGATAATCTATTTATATAATCTCCATATTTTATATAATCTACCAGCCTTTTATATTTTTTTCAATCAGGTAATACATTTTCCATTGCTTAAATGTATTTTCAATGAAAATTTGTTTTGTTCAAAACCACAATTTTAGCCACCAACAAGTAGATTAACCTGTGCAAACCACAGACTAATGCTTGTAACACACATAATATATAACTGACTCAGAAAGAACTTGAAGTAAAGGCTGTGCATTTACTCAAATCCCTGAAACTTTGATGATGTAGATTAGCCTTGATGGGCTACTGAATCGCTTATTTGGCTCTTGTCAACACAGCCTCTGCAATAACACTGAGTAGAGAATAAAAACAGCTCACAGTCATAAATCTCTTTATAACTTGATTTCAAGCACAGGTTCCCCTCTGTGACATATTTCAGAGAACTAACCAAAAGTTTTAACTGACTTAATGTTAAAAAACATTACAAGCAAGCTTACCAGTTTCAGAAAGCAGTTTGGTAGCTTCCAGCACCTTCTCAGTATAAACTCCAGTTTCATAGTTTTCCATCTCTGCATTAATGATGTGAATAACTCTGGCTGCACGGCCTCGGATGGCACCTGCAGTCCTGTCCAGTGTATCGACATCCCCCTCTTGAAGAGCAATCACACATTTATTTACGTCTTCCAGAATATGGTTTTCTGGAACACAGGAAAAAAAGAAAAAAAGGCCCATTTCATGTCGTTTTCCCTCATAGCAAAGCTTAGTTAATTTGGGTAAACAGCATTATGTCAGTATGTTAAAAAATTGATATCAGTCCTTATCCAGGTCTGAAAAACAAATACCGTTCTGTGGTATTATGACATATAACCCCAAGTGTGATATTTATATTTCAAAGGGACTGCACTACCCCCTCTTACCTATACTGCAAATACCAGCCTGTAATTCTTTGAAAAACAGTCACATTCATTTCAAGCATCACGCTGAATTTTCTTATAATGAAAGTGTAATAGAAATCAATGCAAAAATGAAAGCATTCGAATATTATGCAGATGCTCTAATAAACGGACAATTTTCTGAAGCTGAATTTACACATTCTCATAAACACTTAATATGGTTGGTTCCTTTGTGCCTAAATAAGTTAGAAAAGAAAATAAACCATTTCAAAAAGATAATAGTAAATGGCCTTTGTAGATAGCAGGGTGCCTGCGTGTGAGTAGTTCATCTCCTTTACTCTATTTATGCCAGAGATTAAGCTGTTAATTTTTAATGTCATACAGTACAATCATATGTGATTGTGCATATTCAGAAGGAAGAGTCAACAACAGTGAGTCTGCTCAGATGATGTAAAATCAAGTGTCTTCACTGAAATCTTGGGAGCGATACTGTTTTTTCTTGGTTCAGAATCAGTCCATCCACTCTCCTGTGCTGCAGTATCACAAGTGAAGTGATATTCTCACATACTGATAATGTGAAAAGATGAAGATTTTGACCAGGTCAGACACTATATCCCAGCAGCCAGTACAGTTAAAAATCATTTCAATAATAAAATTAAGTCTGAATTTTATAATTGATCAGCTCACTCGGACAAACTCAGTGACTAAACAACCTTTCTGCCAATGACAAAAATAGAAAATGAAATTCTCTTCTTTGTAATAGTAATAAATAAACCAGAATCAATCAGTTCAACAGCTGCTTTTTGTTAATTATTCTTGGCCTCATAAATAGAATGACAATATTCACTGTTTAAAACTCCAAGGTTGGTTCATGTGAGGGTTTCAGAAATGTTTAACATGATGTTGAATTTTAAATTGTAACAACTCAGTATGAAAACAGAAATTCCCCCAAGCTGTGAATCAGAGCAATGTGCAAGGCAAAATTCTTTGTTTATAAAACTCTCTACTCATATTTTAAAAACATTGCTTTGCCAAAATATTTATGCACTATTTCCTCCTCACCAATCTTTCCTTTTTTTTTTTATTTTCCTATGGCATAGCTAAATTCTGCCTAACAAGAAGAGCTTTATGGATTTGAACAGATAAGAGCATTTGGAACATAAAGAAATTGAACAAAATTATGGTCGGCTTTCTTCTGGAGCCACAATATTATTCACAGAATCACAGAACAGTTTGGGCTGGAAGGGACCTTAAAGATTGTCTAGTTCCAATCCCCTGTCATGAGCAGTGACACCTTCCACTAGAGCACGTTGCTCCAAGTCCCATCCATCCTGGCCTTGAGCACTGCCAGGGATGGGGCAGCCACAGCTTCTCTGGGCACCCTGTGCCAGGGCCTCAGCACCCTCACAGGGAAGAGCTTCTGCCTAAGAGCTCATCTCAATCTCCCCTCTGTCAGGTTAAAGCCATTGCCTCTTGTTCTATCCTACCTGCCCTTTTCAAAAGCCCCTCTTCAGCTTTCTTGTAAGCCCCTTTAGGTACTGGAGGTTGCTCTATGGTCTCCTGGGGACACTATTAAAACATGCCATAAACTGTGACACTCAATATGAAGAGGAAGAGGTGTCAATTCCTGAGGTATATTTAAGCAGACACTAGCCCATTCTGAATGCTTCACTATTTTAAGATCCAAAACCAAAACTATTCTGTGTAAGCTGAAGCTTCCAAGCTTACAGCTAGCAGCAACAGGTTTTCTGGATATATGTGATGTCTTCTCATCTTTTATATAGCCATGTCTATGGAGAGTGTTAAAAAAAAGTCTAAGCCCAGCAGAAATACTACATCTTAGTTGCCTTGGAAAGCTTGGATCTAAGTCAAGGCTATGTTAAAAGAAAATATGATTTGATAAAAACAAAAAATAAAAATATTTTCCATTCAAATAATTTCTGAATTTATAGATGCAAGTGTTTGGAGTGAGAAGAGTCCTCAAAAAAATAACCAAATGGTCATTTAATTAAGTTTGCCCTCTCTTTGGTTTGTGGACAGGATTTGCAGTTTATAGCTTGGTCTGCTCTTCCATTGTAGATCTAGGTCTGTTGAAAAGTGTTGGCTAGCTTCAAATCAAATAATAAATCTATGTGCTACCAGATTCTGATGTACACTTTTATTCTAAGAGTTCATTGTCATTTTCTTGGCATGGCTTGCAGTAAACACTCTAGCATTGGTGTTGAACAATGGAGTGCCATTATACTAAACCAAACCATTTCCTTGTTACTAATAATAGCTGGATACAACCAAATGAAAAAAGGGAAAAGCAAAAAGAGAAAAGTATGGATGTTTTTAATGGATAAATACTATTTTTTTTTCCTTTAAATTTCTTAAACTTTTATTGGGAAATTTAGCAAACACTAAGGAAAAGAAACATAAAATTAAGTCCAAGCTATCTCCTGAAGTTTGGCTCTTCTGTGACATTGCAGTAAGCTAAGAACACTTGCCACACTATGTCTTTATTCACAACAACAAAATTCACCTCTTTCAAACTGTAATAGGAAAATAAGTTGCCTACAGCTGACAACACAGGAGATGCAGCACTTTGCAATTATAGTATTCATTGTGTATGACTATTATAAAAATACACTCTACCACAAGTTGTAGCACTTCGCAAGGAAGATGGAAAAAAGACTGCAACCCAAAAAGTTGATGTTCTCTTCATCATCCCTTCTTTATGTAAGGGCCAAGATACCTTCTATGCTTTCATAGAAAAGCTTGTTTTGTATCGTAATCCTTCCTACTGAGGTAAGAGAAGTGCGGGGCTTCTCTGTTCTGGGTTCAGCAGTAGCAGTCATTGTTCTCCTTCGCAGCTGGTGCAGCGCTATGCTTTTGACTTTCAGCCTGGGAACAGCACTGATAACACCGATGTTTTTAGTTGCTGCTCAGTAATGCTTGGTCTGACCAAGGGCTTTCTGAGCCTCGTGCCTTGCCAGGGAAGAGGGAAAGCTGGGAGGAAGCGGAGACAGGACACCTGACCCAAACTGACCAAAGAGGTATTCCATACCACAGCACGTCATGCCCAGGATGTAAAAAAGAGGGGCGAAGGACATGGAAAAGGGAGGATCACTGCTGGGTCTGACTTGGTATCGGGTGGTGAGTGGTTGTATTCTCTTCCCTTTTATTTCCCTTATCATTATTATTATTGGTGGTAGCAGCAGTGGTTTGTGTTAAACCTTAGTTACTGGACTGTTCTTATCTCAACCCATGGGAGTTGCATTCTTCTGTTTTGCTTCCCCATCCCTCCAGGAGGACGGGGAGGAAGAAAGTATTGAGGGGGGAGTGAGTGAGTGGCTGCATGGTTCTGGGTTACTGTCTGGGCTTAAATCATGACAGAATATTTAGTATTTCTTATGCTACTTTACTACTTCTCTCTGGTTGCATTTCTACACCTATAACTGTGATCCAGAAGTGCTTCCCTGCTCTCTGGAAATGCATACACTATTCATGCCCTGAAAACACATCTAGACTGGGCTCACATGTAGCATCTCTCTTTTTCCTACCTCTCTTCAGGGCGTAGTAACCTGGTACAGATAACTGGAGTTATGGTATATCTGCCCCAGTGTTTAGACACAGCTCACCTGAGCAAAGCCACAAAACAAAGTAAGGAATGTTGGTCTTTCCTCCTCTTGACTACAACTGCATGAGGACTGCAATAAAAGTGTGTGCAAAATTGTCAGCCTGACACAGGTCTCGAATAAATTTTCAAAAGGTGGCAAAAATCCTAATTTGTGCCTGTGCTAAAATAAAACTTTAGAAATAGAAGCACAAATAGGATAGTATTCTCTTGGAGATGAAAAGCTAACCAGGGATTCATTTGCATGGCTTGGTTGCTCCTGACTGTAGATGACCAGCATTCCAGTAGGGATGGGCTAATGGAATAATGATGCTTTAGTAATTACAGGCTTTCTCTGCTCTAATCTGTTACTTTAACTTGGAAGTGTATTTTTTAGAAGAATCCCTTGATCCCAGTACCTGAAACAGAGAGGAAATCATCCACCGAAGTGATGTCGTCGACAGCTTCAGTAAGAACTCGCACTTGTTTCTCCCACTGATCTTTAAAGACATCCATGTTGTCCTGTGCTACTTTGCTCTGGGGTCTGGCAGCCAATGTGAGTGCAGCATTTATCACCTGTTGTTCAAAAGCATTTGTTACACAAGGGAAAGAACAAATAGGTAACAGTCTGTTAAAACCACAGCATTACACCCCAGTCTCAGGATATGAATGTATTTTTCAGAGTTCATGGGAAGCAGGCAACAGCGTAATGACAAAGGTAAGGCTATAACCTTCATCTAGGCTGTTTTCCCTGTCTCAGCTAATCAATGTTTTTAATGCCAAAAGAGTTCATGAGTACTTTTTAGCAGGAATCTTAATTACCTGTGGGCACAGACTATCAATCTGCGTTGCTGCCATACGGACCAACTTGACACCTTCTTCATTATTTGAGATCGAACAGGCCAGATTTGCAACCTACAATGAAAGCAGCAGAATGGGAATCAAGTTTTAAGCAAGTGGGCCATTTTATACCTTTCTCTCTTCTTCTTGGGCCCTGCTTAGAATGAGAGAATTGTATACAAGAAGAACGATACCACATCTTCTATGCTGGTGAGCAGAAACCCATGTAGATTAATTCCTTACTAGCCATATTAATTTGATTTTTCTCAAAATCTTCCCTGTCAAGTGTTTCACATCCTCCTTTATAGCTTGAAAATCTCCTGAGAAGTCATGTAGAGGATGTTGCGCCTCCAGACAATCATCTATGCATTTCCTTTTCTCAGTTTCTTTTTCCTCTTATTAATCATGTCCATTATTAATACTAGTAATCAGGCTCATCCATGCACTCTAAGCTTTGCAAAATGAAGAATCTTTGATGCCTTAACACCTGGAATTGTGTTTTTTAACTTATAAACAAAACACTGGTACTGAGAAGTTACATATTTCTCAAATATATTAATTATTTCAGATTCTGGTGGGTTTATGCATGTTAAAATAATTTTAATTCACAGGTGAACCTCTTTATTTTTATGTGATTTTCTGTCACAGATTAAAATGTTCATTAGCAAGGGTATCATAACTTGGTCACATGAATTGCCTCTTTTGAAAGCCTCATTCTGTAACATATCCCTGAATATCTCACTCAAAAATGTAGGTATCAACATGTGCTTGCTCTGGCACAGCTTTGGGAAGTCTGAACCTCACAAGACTGGAGGTTCTTTGGATAAGATAAGATAAGGGAGTCTTAGAAAGACACCTGAATGATATCTAGTAATCAGACCTCCAGACACTGCAGGCTTGGATGTAAGTGGCAGAGAATGTTCTCCCAGCTCATACAGGGCTGCTGGCAAAATACCCATACCCAAAAGCTTTGTGCTAAGTCCATGAACTGCCACAGGTTTTCCAAACAGTAACTCATGTCATAGTACACATAATTAAGCTCATTGGGGATATTTAAATCAAAAAGGTACATTCTGGGATGGGGGAATACAAGATTTCTTGTTAATCAACCAAAAGTATGGCTCCTGATCCTAATCTACATTAAAACAAACTTATACATTTTTAAATATGCTTCCTTGATTTTATTCACTGTGCCTGAAGGCATATCAGTTGGAAATGATTCATGAAATAGTTCAAATACCCCCATATTTTTAATTTTCCTCCAGTCTCCTCTTGTGGTATTAATCTGTTCTCGTCTCCAGTGCACATCGTCACATTAGCCCTGGTCCATCTGTTCTGCATAGAACCTATTTCACTTCACAGTTATGTAGAACGTGGTTTGCATGTATCACAGTGCCAAAGCCCAGGGAAGAAAAGAACCTAAGGCTTCAAAGAGTCTTGCAGGCATTTCCTAGTCAAGGTTTTATCATAATGTTGTGATTTTTGTTTCCATTTCATGGTGAGACAAATGAGTTAGTCTGTTTGTTAACAGCCTTACAGCACTCATGTTGAAAACACTCTCCTAAGCTGACATCTTCCAATTAATTTACCATTTTCTCTAGTAATTTCTTTGCACACATCAAACAGCCTCCTTTAATCTTCATGGGAAACAAAAGCTAAGCAGGATAATAATTAGAATGCATTAACATGAGTGGAAATTATAGATCTTAAACACTAGCAAATGGTAATAAGTTCATCAAAAGCCATCTTCCTCTATTTTAAATAAGTGGTTTTTCAGATTGCCCTTTCATTTTGTGATTATCATGATGAAAATCTTTCCTAAGGCTTCAGATGCACGATATATCTTACTCTTTTTCAGACAGCAACGAGATTATGTGGCTGGAAGGGGCTGAGTGTCATGAAATGGCAATCAAACTATTAAGCAGGTCTGCGAGTTCTTTTGGAACAAAAAACCCAGTGAAACTTATTTCTTCTCTGCCTCTGTTAATTACTCTTTGAACGGAATCTGATGAGGTAATATCTGGATATTATAAAGTTTCCTGGTTTTCCAAGGAAGGATACAGACATAACCACAGGAAACTTTTTCTCCTCTTGTAAAATGATTCACAGTTCAGAATATTGTTTTGGATGTTACTATCAATAAAGAGTACTAATGTAATCTATGGCTATTAAATATGCATTATAAGAGCATGACAGCTCTCTGCTTAAAAACTAGATACATACTATGTATAATTCGAATCTAATCAGGTGCTGGGGTATATTTCAAGTCTTGCATAAATATAGACCTGTATCATCAGCAGGTAGAAAGCAATGCTACTTACACAATTCAGCAGAGCATGCCAGAGTGTACCATGGAAGGATCTGATTATGTCAAATAAGCATAGTCACAAGAAAATTCTACAAAGGTAGATGCAATCTAGATAAAATTGAATTTAGCAGTAAAAAT
Source organism: Forpus xanthops (assembly GCA_032466535.1). NCBI lineage: Eukaryota > Metazoa > Chordata > Aves > Psittaciformes > Psittacidae > Forpus > Forpus xanthops. The sequence goes on from JASSUY010034344.1 coordinate 15,779, forward strand.
CCAAAATAGTATGATTTTACCCAAAATGTTTTTTTTAAACATGGTAAGACGTGTTTTAATGCCGGCATTTCAGTGTCATCATACAAGCATGGATCCGTGAAACAATCCTAGTTTTAAGTGCACTCAATCACCAGGTACAATGTTATTTAATTATTTTGGTTGAAGTTTTTATCAAATACACAATCAAGTAATCATCAATTAAGATTCTTGACTTAACAATGCTCTTAGTTGATAGAAACTGTGAGATATTTCAACTTTAGCCTACTATAAATTCAATGACTCCGGATATTTTTCCTACCTAAAGCAACGGCCTAAAAAGCTTAGACCCAATTCCACCCCACTTAGCTGAGACACTTTGGTTAGATGCCAAACTAGTCTTTTTTGATAACGGATGAAAAGAGAAAGGCACTTTCAGAGACTGTTTCAGGTCTTTGCTTGACTATCTCATTCTCTAGATGTGTCTAGTTTATTATTTAAACTTAAATTTTAGTTGGTCCTGGTTATTGTTGAACAAGGTATTACTGAAATAACAGATGTTTTAATGGTGCATCATAGAACCATAGAATAGTTACTTATTTTGAATACACATATTTAATACAACACGTTTTGTCAGAAACCTACTCTTCAAGGTTGGGAATTTATTTCATATGCCACTCTGGAGCTGGATAAAGCAGATAGCTTGGAATGGAAGATAAAAGCTCTATGCTACTGTAGCTGCCAATTTGCTCAGACTTTGATTTGACAGCCTTTACCTTTATGCTTCAAGGGCTCTGTCTCCACCAAATCATTGAAAAGGAAGTTTCATGAGAGGCTGTGGAAGCAACCAAGTAATTAACTTTTCTTTCTTCTGTTTACCAAGTTCCTCCAACACACAGAACTTAAGTTTGTATGAAGATCAATGAGAACTGGCTGAAGAGTATTTAGGTGAATGAAAACATTTTAAATACCAAAATCAATGAACTGTGAATCATCCTTGAAATGCATGGAGAATTTAAGAACACTGAAACTGTTGTGTAGATAAACATTATTGTCTAGAATTTCAGGTCTGCTAAGCTACTCTTATGCAATCAAATCAATTGCTAAACACCTTAAACCTGCCCCGCAAGAGGATGGAAAAGTAACAAACAAGAAAATAAATGCTCCAGCTTCAGTGATGCTGTATTTTCCTGCAATCACAAAGCTGCTGAACCAATATTAGAACTGGGGAGGTGAAAAAGGGTGTACCAACTCCTTCAGATTAATTTCCTATCACTGGCACTGAAAGCCCAAGATGCTATTCTGCACCTTGCTAGGTATCTATCTCAGACCACGCAAATAACTCCATCAGTTTCAATAATTCAAAACATATGCAGGATCAGTCCCAATAAAATATATTTCCATACATTTGGTTGTATATCAGCCTCCAGCAGTTTTCTGCTGTACAGCAGATGGAGGTGGTGAAGGGTTGTGTTTCTAATGTAAATTTTGACTACCATTGTAGTAAGGACATACTAACGACAGGATTTATCTAAAGATGTATTTCTATGGCAGCTGGACATGCAAGTGCTATGTGGTTATGCAATGCTTGCACTAGTTTTTTGCTAGGTAGCAACTGAAGCATGGATTAGTATTTTTTCAATGCATTGCTTTTTGCCACACATACTACTTACAACCGGAAACCTTTATTTTTGCCATAAAGTTACACCCCAATTTACAAATTAATTAAAGATCTTTCATGCCAATTTACTCAGAAGGCATAGTTACCTTTTGGTGTGTTTTTAAACTAGGACTGTTTCCAATTCTGACTCGAGCTTTTTGTGTTATTAAAGATAACCATGAGTAAAAAAAATGTATTGTCCTCTCGTTCAGACTTAAATTCAAATATTTAACATGGCCATTCTGAATTAAATGTAAAATCTATTGTTCAGAACAAAAGTGTAAATAAAAGAGGGGAGGGAGAGGAGGAAGGAGCAGTATATGCTCTAGCAAAGGAGCAATACCAACACAAAGGCTTGCAGAATATTACAGCTAATGAGTATATTATATTCCCTCAATCTTCATAAATTGCTTAGAAGAAATAATACACAAAAAGCCCTATTCAGTTTCCCAAAACATGCAACCATTCCAAGGTAAAGAATGCAATCCATTAATACCTTAGTTTTGTGTCTATTTTGCAAATATGTTTTCTATTCTGTTGTAAATACATAGTCTATGATTCTATGAATATGTTTTTTTTTCACTTTTGTTATATGTGTTTCCTATTTATGTCATTTAGTTTTCCACTGCAATTAACAGATGGAAATATTAAGAAGTAGAAGATTTACAGCAAGTTATTATTTTTTTAGGGAAATATAGAGTCATAGAATAGAATCACAGAATAGTTAGGGTTGGAAAAGACCTTAATATCATCCAGTTCCAACCCCTCTGTCACAGGCAGGGACACCTCACACTAAACCAGGTCACCCAAGGCTCTGACCAACCTGGCCTGGAATACCGCCAGCAATGGAGCATTCACAACTTCCCTTGACAATCCATTCCGATGCTTCACCACCCTTATAGTAAAGAACTTCTTCCTTGCATCCAATCTAAACTTCACCTGTTTAAGTTTTAACCCTTTACTCCTTGTCCTAGCACTACAGTTCCTAAAGAAGAGTCCCTCCCCAGCATCCTTATAGGCCCCCTTCACATACTGGAAGGCTACTGTGAGGTCTCCACTCTGCCTTCTCTTCTCCAGGCTGAAGAGAATAACATAAACCCAAAACATCACACAACTTACTTGTCTACACCACACACTTAAGGAACTGAAACTTTCTGAGTTATTCAGCTTGAGTTGATGGTGGTTTAAGTCAGAATCTTCTGTAATATTCACAGTGGACTAAAGCCAGATCAGTTACTGTGTTTCAGTTGATGAGTGATAATCTGCTGAACTGCTGTATCTTAGCTATTTGTAATTATTTATCGATCCCCTCAGTAATTTTTCACGATGCTGTTTCAAATGGTTCAAAGTTTGGGCATGTATTAATGTTGGTACTGCTGTAGACAGCCCAGTGATATTCATGGAGCTGCAAATAAGAGTTTTTCTAAAGAAGAGCACAGAATTGAAGCAAAGTTACCCAAGATCTTCAACTTGTTTACCTTCAAATTACCCAAGATCTTCAGCTTGTTTATCCCCACTCTATTCACTCAAGCATTACATTATGAGCAAAACTCTATTTATCACTAGACAGAATGTTTTTGCACATACACAAACAAGCGCCAAAAATCTAAATGTCACTGAGAGTACATATTGCTCTTCCTCTTCAAGCACCGCAGTGCCAATTTGTACTACCATGAAAATATTAGACTGTGGTCTCTTTATCAGTACCTATTCCATATGGCATGGGGGGAACCTCAGACTGGATAACACTGAAAATTTTCCCTCATTTATATTAGTCAGTCACATAGCCTTATCTTAATAAGAGATGTATTTTTAAAGGTTTCTCACGTGTACATACGTTCGCAAGTATTAAGAAATCTGACTGTATACATAGCAGTTAAAAAAGGCATTGCTTTTGTAAATTACTGATGATCTGACTTACTGAATTTGACATTTGCTCTGAAGAATTTTAATACCAAACTCTGAACATATTTTATATAAACTGTTCAGACTTTTACAATAGGTAGCAGTAGCATCAGGACATTAGAAAGCGACAGAGAATTTTAAGCACAACAGTTGAATGCTTTATTACATGTCTTATACGATGACCACTGAACCTATGTGAAACTCTTTACTTCTTAAAAGGTCAACAGCATATTCACTCATACTTACTACAGGAATAAGGTTTTCTGCTCAAACTCCCTCAGACTTCCCCCATATCAGATCTAGTTAAAAGAGCTTTAAGATATTTCTGCGTTTGGTAAAGTTCAAGCTGTGACTTTAATAAATTCAGTCGGTCTTGGACTGAGATTTTTGAAGGAAACTTCAATGTACTGAAACTTCACATGCACCAAAAGCTTAACTCAAGACGTAAAAATCCCAGCTTTGGACAGTTTCAGGGAAGTGTTGTTTATGCAGTCTGTATCTCCTCCATTTTCTGGGACATGCCATAATTACTGCCTATAGGACGGAATAGAAGCAAGAACAAAAATGAAACACCTTGAAAAACCCTTCTGCTTTCTTACGTTCATAACCAAAATACATTGGTTCATGTTGATTTACAGAACTGCCAGTAAAATACACAAGAAAAGGGTATTGTATTGTGTCCAATCTTTTAATACAGACAATAATAATTATTTTAAATATGAATAAAAAACCATATTTGCTAGGAGTAATTACTGATACATTTTTTTTCTTTTTCAGGCTCCGAGCTGTTCCAGTTACCATACATAAAGACCCAATCTCACAATTAAAAATCTAGGCATAAATCTGTTAGGGTTTCTCTGTTCCACCATATCTATAAATAGCTTGAAATTAAAGGACTTTGGAAAAGCAAGCGTGAATGTTATTTCCCAGAGCTAAAATCAATAGAAATGCTTTCTGCTTTGACAAAAATCTCCCTCAGGAATTACAGATGATTGTCCTCTGTTTTCATAAGGTGTACTTCTGTGCCATTCAACTGGAGTACAATTAACTGAGAGTCAGTAGTAGTGGGGAACCCGCATGCTGCTCAGCTGCCCAGCAGGGAGGAAGATGAGGACAGCAGAAAAAAAGACTTCTCTCCTGAGGTTCACTCCCGAAGGAGTTTGGAAGTGCAGTGGGGCACTCAGCTTCCGAGAGATGGGATCCTTCCCTTCAATGATTTGTTCACTACATCAAGGTAACTTCTCAATTTTCTCTCTATATATGTACATCCATTGCTGAAGAAATAAACAGCAAGCAGCTACAGTAAACTAAGAAGAACAGAACTTAGGCTTAAGAACGTAATTATAACCAGATTCCTACTTTGATTTAACACCTCTTGAGCAATATGGAATTGCCCTGATGAAATGCAGCAAACCTTTCTCCTTCAAGAAAGCTGTAGGGGATCTGCTCTCTATTTCCCATCTATCCAGGTGGGCCATGAAGCAGATACCCTGTTGGAGACCAGTGACTCATCCCAGTGCTCTTTCACCCCTGTTAGCAGGATCCAGTTATTTTTCTATTTAATTTGACCATAGGTAAAGGCTTTCTTACACCACTCTTCCATACTTGGTCTGTTCATACTGAAAAAACAGAGAATAAATAACAGAGGAATGTCAAAAACTACAACAGCACCTTTGAAATATCAGACAACAGAACCTTTAACTAACTGTATCAGTTATGCCCCAATGCATGCAGAAACAGCCAAATGAATTTCTTGTTCCAGTATACGAACAAATGAGGAAGAAATTCAGGGTGTTTGTGTATTAATTCTTTCTGGTCAATCTGCAACCAAGGCAATGGCTATTAAAATGAATTATGAACAATGTATACTGAAATACTCAAGGGGCAAGAGAAGACTTACTGTCCTACGGAAACAAGATTTACAAGACTGCAATGCGCATGCGTTGATCCCATAAAGCAATTTTGACAACATACCGCTGGCAGCGCTGTAATTAATATATATTAATAGCAAGTAGCTACTAAAGCAACCCATCTATCTAATAACAGTCCACTATTTTGGCAAACTAGTCAGTGACCGTGGAACAGGGATGCATCCCTGACTGGGCTGTGATAATTAAATGTTATATTATCGGGAAGCTGTATGTTGACAGTTGTTGAAGATAAACAGGGAATTGTGGTAAGAACTCAAATTTCACGATAGTAACAGAAGCACTGAAGATATTAACACAGTGGGATATTGGACACTCCAGGGTGTAAACAAATCACAAATTACTGATCCCTAAAGAAATGTAACTTTTGAGTCAGATAGAAGCAATTTTAGCTAGCTAACCAATGCAGATGGAGCTTAACTTGACAATGAATGCAAAGAATAATATGAAAGGCTTCTATAGATACCTCAGCCAGAAAAGCAAGGTCAACAAAAGTGTACCTTGTATGAACAAGACGGGCAAACTGGCAACAACAGGCGAGGAGAAGGCTAAGGTAGTCAATGACTTTTTTGCCTCAGTCTTCACTGGGTCTTCCCACACCTCTCAAATGGGTGGACTACAAGGCAGGGACTGTGGGAGCAAAGTCCCACTGTAAGAGAAGACCAGGTTTGTGACCACCCAAGGAACATCAATACACATAAGTCTATGGGACCTGATGAGATGCATCCCAGAGTCCTGAGATAACTGGCTGATGTAATTTCCAACCCACAGTGTTTGAAAAGTTGTAGTCATCAAGTGAAGTCCCTAGTGACTCAAGAAAAGGAAACGTTGCATCCACGGACCCTAGGAACTACCAATCTGTCAGCTTCACCTCTGTAGCTGGGAGGATTATGGAACAGATACTCCTAGAAACTAGGCCCATGGAGGACAGGGAGGTGATTCAAGACAGCCAGTATGGCTTCACTGAGATAGATGGCCCATCCCTGGAATCATTCAGGATCAGGTTGGATGGGGTGCTGAGCAACCTGGTCTAGTTGAAGATACCCCTGGTCACTGCAGGGGGTTGGAACTAGGTGACCTTGAAGATCCCTTAAAACCCAAACTATTCTATAACTGTATGAATTTTAGGTCTGAAGTTGTGCAGATAAAGGAATAATTGTATAGCCATCTACTACAATTCCTACAATGATTGATAACAAAGGTGGAGACATCTTTAAATTCTATATAAGTATCCAACAGTAGCAACTTGTTCACATGAAAAAAATGAAATTTGAGTATCTAGAACTAGTCAGTCTGCTCTCTTGCATTGCTATCTATTTAAATATTATTTATTAACATTAAGGGGAAATGTATCTCTAGTGCTCGTGCTTCCTCCATGACCCTGCATTTGAGGTGAGGTCAAGATTTGTGACCAGTGTGCTGGTCATCCCCTAAACTATATAAAGTCCATATCTGTGTCAAGATGAGTGTGCCCCCTGAGGGTGAATTCAGCTTTTTACTTTATTTGGACTACTTGACAGGCTGGAAGCACTGGTCAGCATCATCATTTATTCAGCTACAGCTCATGTTGCATTTGTCCAGCCATGAAGGGAAACAGAGATAGGAAACATGGAAGGAAGCTTTGAAGATAAGATTAGGAAATTAATATGGATGAAAGAACAGGAGCATAGGTGGAAATTGGAGACATTACAAAAGTAGAAATGTGATACACCTTCACAGAGAGTGAAGGAAAAAACTGCATGTATTGCATAAGAAAAAAGATTGCTACTGTCAACGATATCTGACATTATCATGGTAAAATGCATGTAGAATACACATTTTTATTATTATTTATACTTTTTTTAAGAAACAAAGACTTATTCGTTTCCTTATTCGCAAACAAAACATTGCAAAATACTATGATTGCCTTCATAGGCATACATGAAGAGATTTTTACTTGGACTAATATTTTAAAGGCTTACTAAGCCACATTCAGAGGAAGACTGATTTTATATGTATCCAATTTTCATGCAATAATAGTCTATAAAATGTTTTTACAACAATTTATTACTGGTTCAGCAGTAATGCAAAATGATGTCATCTGCCCAGAACCAGAATGCATAGACAAGTCAACAGAACGAGATATTCCCTTTTTTATTCCTCCTGTCAGTATGCTTCAACCTTGCAATGTAGAGCTCATATTGGCTTGAAACATCATTTAGTTTATTCATCTGCTTAGTAGCCCTTTTTTCCTGCTAACATACCCCATTTTCTGTAGGAAAAGCAATATTTATGGTGATTAATTTTACAAAGTGAGTGCCTGATACCAAGAAACAAAGACCTAGAGTATTTAGCAGAAAAAAAAGTATGTGGCTATAGGAGGTATTTTCTCATTTTTGTATTATAAAAAACTAGTCAGTTACTTTACTCCTCCCTTTGTATCCTACTGCTTTTAGTGGTACATTTTTAATACGACCAGAAACATGAAGATGACTTACATAGCTGTTTAACAGCAGCTGCATTTACACCAATAACCTAACCACAGACCTGAGCACTTGAGCACATTTTTCACCTTTTTCAACTGTAAATGTAATCCTTAGCAGAGTTTTACCTTGAACTATCTTATCTACATAGCACATGATTTCTCTTCCATTTGTTAAAAAGATGTGGACAAAGGAGATGACACTGAGAAACCTTATATCTTGACCTGTTCTAATAGGTAAGTAAAGAGCAATGAAGTGAGAAAACAATGCATTCATATTCAGTTCTCTTGCTCTGCAAGGGGAATATACAAAAAAAGGAATTTTGGTTTTGTTACAGTACTAATAAAAATGATATTTTCATCTGAGTTATAAACTCAATCATACAGTTTATCTGATTAAAACCTGTTACATTCTGACTCGGTCTTACATTTTATCCAGTTCTCACGCATCTTCAGTTCTGTGCATGAAAGCTGATTACCTTCTCAAAGGATCATCATTACCTCAAATATCCAAAACCATTTGAACAAAACCCAAATTATTTCTGGTGTATTAGAGTCCTCTTTCTGGCTTTTTTTTTGACTCCTCAAAAAAAACAACTGATTTTCATATGAATGCAGCTCACACACAAAATTCTTTTAATAATGCGGCTTTATATCAAGAGATTTTCATATGACTTTTAGCATTGAAAATTAAATGGGAACAAACATATATCTAAGAAATCAAAACTGACATTAAACTCTAAATGGAACTGCAGACACAGATCTTTAATTCACTGTGCTTTGATTTATGGGCCTCTTGGCATGCAGAGATCAGTATTAGTCCACTGTCTCTGCTATTACGTTTAAAGGCAGTATCAGTATGTTTTTGGGCTCTTTTAAAACTGATAGTTTAAAATCTGTGGCCAGTGGGTCCATGATAAAGCTGCAGTGTCTTTCCATAAGTCAATTTTAATAACTTTTTTAAAGCTTTTGATTAATTTAATTCAAAATAACAGATAAATCTCAGTGAAAATTCGATTCCTAAAATTTCAATGAAAACAAGCAACTGTTTTGAGGACATGAACCTTGTCAGCCTCTTAATGGTTCACTGAGGAATGAGCTTACTTGATGGACTGCAGTGAGGCATCTGTGTAGGTGAGAGACTTCCTAAATTCTGTGTGAAAAGGTCCAGGTGGATCTGATCTTAAGGTCCTTTCCAACCCTAACTATTCTAGGATTCTATGGTCCTATGACACTTGACCACAAAATGAAAATCTCTAAGAAACCAGGAATCATATGTCTAGTGCTTACAGAGCTGTTTGTTTAATAAAAGATTACTCCTTTCTACAAAATTACAGGAAGAGTCATGTATCTGAAAAACCTTTAACTAGGCAGCATGAGAGTTACTGTGTTTCTCAGGCTGGTTATAAGAAGACAGGTTTGGAGTAAGATGTTTTAGCAGGCTTTTATAGGGATTCCTAGCCTTTGTAGTATGTTGATACTAACACTTCTAGTATCACACTGGACATGTGAAATGCCGGATTGGGTTGAGAAGTTGCTCTGGCACTTCGGTTCTTGTTCCTGTAAGAACTCCTTCAGTAAATCACCTTTATAATCAGCCACAAGTGAATGGATGAATTAGGGGAGTAGATTTCTTCCCTCAGTGTTGACTGGGAAGCTATAATGTTACAGGTCATCATTCAGTTTTCCAACACCTGTCTTCAGATTAAATGTTTTCTGAGACATCCTTAAACAGGAAAAGATTGAACACAGGAAAAGAAAAGACACATACAGTAACAAAATAGAGCATTATTAAGTCTCCTCTCAGGCCCTTGCTGTGTTCTTTTGAGAAGCAGTGACTGCATCCATGAATATGTCCGGATAAGGTGATGGATGTTAACCTTTCTTTATTAACCCACAGATTGCCTATCAGATGGGGAATAATGCTTCCCTATGTCCTTCTTTAGGAGTAGGCAAAACAAGTTTCTTCTAATGTAGAGAACATTCTGGCTAAGTTTGATTAGTTTTGTCAGGAGATGGGATACCACAGGAACATCCAGTTCACTACACCAATATTAATACAATATTACTATGAGTCATTGAATTTGAGCCAAAAGGAAATTTGACAGATGATGCTCCTGTCAGAAGGCAGGATCAGCCGCGCTAAACTATTCCTGACAGATGCTTGTTTCACTTAGTCTCACCAGTTTACATTGATACCAGTTGTATGGATTTATATTCCTGTATATGAAACATTAAATTAGGGAAAACAAATAGCAATAGTGTGTGATGAGGTCATATTTACCAGAACAACTGCAACGAGTGCTCACTAATCTGCATTCAGGGACCATTCAAATATATATTAAGAGACCAAGTAATGATAGCAAGAAGAAAAACAAACTGAGAAACCTAACAACCCCTCATTTTTCTTTCATCTGCATATTTCTCCTTTGCAGACTCTCTGTTAGCTAAAATCTGAACCTGAGCTATTAGATTTTGTGAGTAAAGAGAACAGAAAAATAACTCATTTTTCTACTGCACAGCAGTAAGGCTATTTGCCATTAGATCTATCTACATGCTTATAGTAAATTCACAGAACTTTAGCACCTTAAAAAACACAAACCAAACCATCCTTATAATAGGATCTACTGAGAAGCTTCATACATCATTGTAGGTGATATATTTAGCAAAAAGAAATTTTGACATCCTTTCATACTATCTTTTTTGCATGTGCATTTCTGTGCTTGAAGCGCTACTGAAGAGGATTATTGGTTGAGTCTAAACAATTCATCTTGTAAATTAGATTTCCACATATTACCCAGGCTCTTACAATATCTTTATGCAATTGGAAGACCAAAAGATAAAAAACTATCAAAACATATCTTTGAAGGATTTTCCTTTCTCTGACAAGTTATGTTCGGAATAGGCTTAATGCATGGTTATTGCTGTCTCAGATGTTTGTAGTATCTTAGACTCCTTGAATAATGCAAATATAATGACAAAGGTTTTGATCATTACTTGTGTTATTTAAAATGAACTGTGGTTAACTCAATTCTACTTGTTTGAAACCCAGTCCCTGTTCTCACAGTGAGAAACACAAACAGAAGTCCTGAACACATTAAATGTTAGCAAATTTTAAATGTATAACCTTTAAATTCTGTGTGTGAAAGTAAGAGATAGAGGGGGTTCAAGTGCAGATATAAACAGAAATTATTAAGCACTTACACAGTAAAGAACTGCAGATCACATTCAACGTTTCATTGAAGAACATAGTTTTCAAATAGAAATACAAAACTCACCAACCTTAGCATAAGTGACCAAGCTTTTTCATTCAATGAGACGAAGCTGAAGAAACCCAGCTGATGTACAGCAGCTTTGCTCCATTTCAGCAAAGCTTCAGTGATTTACAGCAGCCTTGGCTATTATGACACACTCTTTGGTCAATAAATTGCAGCTTTGACAAACTAAGGTAGAAATGAACTCCACAATCAATCCACCAGCGATACACAAATGGTAGTAAACATTGCTCTGTTTCCACTTTGCTGTATGTACAGTGACATTCCAGAAATGTTTACAGGACTCTAGAAGCCTTTGTAGTGCCAGTCCATGTACAAGAGGAGCCAAATAAAAAAGGATTTTGTAAATGCGGCCATTGATCACAGAAGCTTTTCTTTCATTGGCATCAAGAAGACACAACAGGTTGACCAAAGAATGTGATGTAGCCTCTATCAAAAAAAGGTATATATCATTGCTACCAGATATCAAGTTATGTATTACACAAATACATTGCTCATATACCCTTTTATTCTTGTAGCCCACATCTTTTTAATGGTTAATTCATTATAAATTCACTGAACAGCCATCAACATATATTTATACTACTACAAACAGGAATTCATTCATCTAGCTGTACACTGGGATTTGTTTGGTTATCGAGGGTCAGTGAACATGTAACACAGTTTTATAAACTGATACTGAACAGGCAGAAACTGCATTAGAATGAAGCCAGAATAACAATATGATGAAGAGCCAGGTGAGTAGTTTTGCTTCAGCTGCTCTTTGCACTGTCAGGAAGCTCATGCTTTTATGTTTTCTTTAATTATCATTATTGTTAAATGCTTACTGTTCTTCATTATAATTTTTATTTAGCTCTTTAAACACCTTGACAGCTGCCATGATGACAGCCGCCTGCCAGCTAAAGGGGCAGGGACAGAAATGTAATGAGTGGCCTGACAGTGTGGCTGAACCAAGCATCTGGTGGTGTTTTGCCCCACAGACAGCAATTCCCAAATGGAAACATGTTGTACTTTTCAGAGCTAAAAGCTTTTAATACTACTCTTCACTGTGTCTTTTGACAAAATAAGATACTGCTATTAAATTAATTCTTTTCTTTCTATATATTTGTCATTATATGGTCTAGCTTCAACAGAATTGATTCTGATTGACATCAGTGTGAATGACAGCAGAAAAAAGCTCAGTAGTTTGAGGGTAATAGCTATTGAAAATCTGTATTTGACTATAGAGAAGGAATTCAATTCCATTTCTGAGTCAATGGAAACCCACCCCAGGCAGTTCCCATCTGAGAAACTACCTTTTCTGAAGACAGTCTGTAATATTATTACCTGCTACCTATTACATTACTCTGTAGTCTTAAGAAACACATCAAGAAACTTAGCGAACTAATACAGCATTACACAGGAAGATGAGAGTGCCACTCAAATTTTGTAGTGAACAGCTTGGACAGAAAAGGCCAGGCTGGAGAGGACCTTGAATGATCTGGTCTAATGGAAGGTCTCTGCCCATGGCAGGGGTTTGGAACCAGCTGATCTTAAGGTCCTTTCAAACCCAAACCATTCTAAAATGTTGCTGCAGTGTAAAAGTACAAAAGAACAGAACATCACACAGATACAGATATGTTTGTAGTTTTTCAGGATTCCTATTCTGAAAAATTCAATTAAATATATTTTTCAGTGTATTAATTGGGGACAAGATTCCTAGATTGTCTTTTCCCAGCAGTTAAAACCCAATATAAATAACGGCAAATGGACTTGAGCTGAGGATATCTGAATAGAACATATGTTGAGAAAACACTGGTGAGTAAAGCTGATCTTAAGCACATTTTAGAAGCTCGCAGAAGAATAGCTGATTTTCAAGTCATGTTACTCCCAGTTTAGGCAAGCATTCAATATGAGAAGGGAGCACAGAGGTGATTTACATTTAATATCTCGATCTCATTTCAAGAGAATGGCTTAAACGCAAACACAGTCAAGTTGAAAGTCTCAATGTTCTACTTGAATTCACATGATTTATGGAAGGCAGAAAAAAATCCTACACGGTTTCAACAGGCTGAGAAATGTTCATTTCATCTATATAGGCTGAAGGAACACAAATTCAAACAACAGGCACTCAAACTAACATTTATCACTCTAGCTGACATTTGACACATTCAAATATTCCAGCTAAGAATAAATCTTCTCTTGAAAAACCTGGCATATGAAATAGAGCATTCATCTATGCTAGCATAATTAGGCATACTGGACTGAACTCATGTTCTTACTGTGGATATATGCAGTGGAACTGAAGCCTACTCTTCAGCCTTCAGGTAAATGCCAAATATGCTGCTGAGGGTGCTCAAGTGACAGTTCTATCTCTTAAGGAACACTGTGCAAACCTGAATTAAGAAAAGGTGCCCAAACATGCCAGTGCAAGCTTACAGTATTGTCATGAAAGTTTCCAAAGTATTTTGAAGCATTTTTCAGAATCACTCATTGGCTTTAGAGAGCTATTCCTCATATTTAAGCTATAGTCTTGTCTTCCCAAATGGCCTACAGGGAAGTATGCCTTTTCCTCTTGGTTAATTAATGGCTCTATTTGTCAAGGGACGGTGGTCTCTACTTTCCAGTACTTTATATATTCATCTTGGTATATGTGAAATGACCATTACAGAGGCAAAAAGTGGCCTTGGCAGTACTGGGGAATGGTTGGATTTGATGATCTTAAGGGTCTTTTCCAATCACGTTGATTGTAAGTAGAGAAAAGCAAAAACTCACAAAACCAATCTAATGAGCATAAAGGGCTTGCTTTCTATACAAAAGCTAATATATAAAACTACAGGCTTTCATAACGCACACTAAACATGGGTGAAGACAGAACAAACACTAATGCCACAAGCTTGAAGCAGCTCCCAGACAGTCTACTGTTGATAAGCTGTCCAGCATTTACTTGGCAGAATACAAACTCTATTACTCTACTCCTTAAATAACTATGCAAACTTTTATTTTCCCCATGCATATTCTGAGGGAAACTCTTTCATTTATACAGCGAATAAACCAATTAAAAAAGAATTCCTACCCAACTGAAATAATAACTATTCTATCAAACTTGAGAGCAATTTCTGAGGATCTGTGGGACTAGAGGTTCTCTAGATTGCTGGCACACAGGCTGCTTTCAAATCAATGAGGATGATAATCTTCCTTAAGATTCACTGATAGTATAGCTGTTGCTTGCTGCTTTCAAGCAGGCTTCTTCTCTAACACGCTAGAACTTCAAGAACACTGTTAAAAGGTACATAATGTATAACTGGCCTCATTTTGGAGATAATTTCAACGTATAAGTGATGTCTCAACATTGCTTTACAAGGAATTTATCTTTTTCCTGTAATGAATACCCTCAAGTATTGGGAAAGGCAAACCAGAGACAAAAAGTATAACAGCTTTTTGCTGCCATGCTGTTTTTTTATCAAGTTGGTTCAATCTATCAGGTGGTTGTGAAGGGCTATACAAGTTTGGAAGGAAGGAGCAGGGAGGGCTCAGCTTTCAACCATGATATTGCAAATGTGAAGCTCAGTTGCTGTAGCTGATGAATAACTTGCAAAGCCAAAAATTACTAATTTTTCTCAATTTATTTAACAAAATCTGGAAAAGTATTCTTACTCGGTCTCTCAGATCTCAGCTAAGCTATTATTGCTTCCTGCAGCAAAAGAAACAGCATTGGAGGTGCAAACTGGCTTCAAGATCTCAGAGCAAGTTTTAAGAACCTACAGAGTCTCAACCTGGTTTTGCTCTCAGAGGACAAATGAGTGAACCAAGGAAAAATCTGTACCAAAGCATTACAGCTCACATTTTCCAGGAATGTATGTGCTTTCTCATTCCGCCTTCCCAACAGCAGTGGTGTCTCCTTGATTTCGAATCAAGAATTCCCACTTTTCTACAATAACTTTATTTTTAGATATCTAGGACTATTTCTGTTCTTTACCTGAAGGTGCACAAACCCACAGCTCTAACCTCTATAGACAATGCCCAAACCAGGCTACAAAGCACTTAGACTTGCTGCTTTCGTAACAAAGTTTTAACACTAACATTTAAGATTCAGTGAGAAACCAAGAGAAGGTTTTGTTCTGAACTCAAATACAGACAATTGCATATAATCCAGAACCACCTTCAAATGGAATTTTAAATAGAACACGGTCATTCTTTGGTAAAACTCAGGCAAAATCAGCTAAAATTGCTAAAGCAAAAAAAATCCTAGTTCTGGAAAATCAAAGCAATCGCACCCGTTCATTTATAATTTTGCATAACTCTTTATGTCTACAATATATGTTCTTGTATTAAACTGTTACAGAGTTAGGAATTGCTAGCATATATACTTTTTCTGATCTACTGTAACATTATTTTTTTAAACTAATGGTAACCATTACCTTTAACATAAGTAAAATACATTTTTACAGGATTTCATTTCTATCTTGAATTATAGATCGTGTATCAAGTCCTTTGACTTTCAAGTAAAATTAAAAACAATAAATGGCTTCCTTATAATGTTTGTGTTTTTTTTTTTTTTTTTGCTTCTGGTCAATTGCATTTCACCAACCATTTTAAAAAAATTCTTAGATCAAGAAGTAACCAAGATCACATCATCTTGTTATTTTTTACCCTTCTACTGTATGTATCTGTTGTGGTTTGAGGCCCCTCAAACAGTTCTCACTCCCCCCTCTTTCTTCCCCAGTCCCGGGGAAATGGGAAGGAGAATCA
>JASSUY010034345.1:0-16501 GCA_032466535.1 Forpus xanthops
AGGAAAAGGAATACATTCGCTCACCACCTATGCCCAGCTTGACCAAGCTGTGCACCCCCACCCTTCCGGGTCTCTACCCTCCATTTTGGTTTTTTTTTTACATCCTCGACATGACGTGTTGTGGTATGGAATACCTCTTTGGTCAGTTTGGGTCAGGTGTCCATCTCTGCTTCCTCCCAGCTTCCCCTCCTCCCTGGTAGCAAACGAGACTCAGAAAGTCCTTGGTCAAACCAAAACATTACCAAGTAGTAACTGAAAACACTGGTGTTATCAGCGCAGTTCCCAGGCCCAAAATAAAAAACACAGCACTGCACCAGCTACCAAGAAGGAGAAAAATGACTGCTATGCTGAACCCATGACAGACATGCATCAGCGTATGGTCAATATGCCAAAATTTATATGGGCTTGATGGTATAATGGGTTGAATACTCCACTATCTCTCAAAACAGATTTTTTTAGGATTTTATCAAGCATTGAAGACACACTTTCATCATCATCAGACTCCTTTAAAAAAACTTTTGCTTTAAAATATTCAATCACACTACGCAAACTAAGAATAGATGATTCTGTGAACAGAAACCTGGGATAGGTAATCTAGAAACTGTGGAAAATTTACTCTACTTCAAACTTGCCAAATTCCGGGCTCATATAATTTAATATTGATGTAATGTACCTGTAAATCTGCACTGCTGTCTGAACTTCCACTGTAGTCAACAGAAATCGAGACCTGAATCAATTGCCTGAGCTCAGACATCTCTAGTGCCATTTTATGTACTCTGTGGTACTTTATCTTTCCCAGGATCTGGCTGTAGAAGCTGGGCACTGAAAGCTGCTCTAATTTCTCCCCAGAGCCTTTTATTCTCCAGACAGGACAAGCCCAGATCTCTAATCCTGTCACCACAGCAGAGGCGTTACAGCCCTCTGATCATCTTTGCAGCCCTGTTCTGAACTCCAACTGGTCTATGCCCTTCTTATGCTGGGGGCCCCAGAGCTGGACACAGTACTGCAGGTGAGGTCTCACAAGAGTGGAGTAGCTGAGGAGAATCATCTCAAAAAACACTAGACATATTTTTCTAGGCACCAAAATATGCCCACAGGATATTACTTGTCTATGTACAAGTAACTAGCATCCTTTTAGGTGGTTTGGAGTATTCTACTCAGCCATGGAGGCATGCACGTCTCTTATCAATCCTGATTTATATCTGCTAGCCTGTTCTAACAAACGTCTTGAATGTAGTAACACATCTCAGATGGCATAGGATATACAGGTAAGAGAATCATAGTCTTAGTTGCAGGTGTCAATAGGATGTAAGGTCTCTTGTTTTAGCCACTGAGGCCCTTAAGCACTGTACATTGGCACCAGTCACTGCAAATGAACTTGTGAAAAGTTACTGAAAGCTTAAGAGACATTTTGTTACTATAGAGGTGGCTGTATAATGATCAAGAATAAAATAAAGTCTTTTATACATTAAAAAATAAAATCTAGACTAAAGGAATGGCCTGTGTAAGCCATGTGTGCCACTCATACACTCATGTGGGAGTAGTTTTACTGAGAGAATAAAGGATGCTCCTGGACATTCCATTACTTTTCAAAGGAGGCCTTCAAGAATAATATGCCTGAGAATAAAACAATTATAAAACCACAAATGAAATCAAAGCAATACTGCTGAAAGCCTTAATCACCACAAGTTCATGAGGCATGAAAATATAGCAGCTTGGACAAAGATGTAGACTATTACACTTCACCCTTTAAAATCTCACACTTCAGAAGCCAGTGGAAATACACTCAACTGAAAGCATGGATAGATATGCACAGGATCTCTGGTAAGAAATGCTGTTCTTTTAAAGCTGTGTGAATACATGCAAGCTCAAATTAAGGAGAACAGATAACCAACTGCACATTAGAGATGAGCAGGCTGCTTAAAGCTACCATATAATCGGTGAAGCTTTAAAAAAAGAAAACAGCTTGAGGCCTTTTTTCCTTCTTCCTCTAAAATGCGACATCATTGTATATGACACAACACCTTGGAAGGAACCATATGGGGAAATGCAGACATGTTGTTAACTAAATGTGAACTCCTTCGGAATGAAAAAATCGCATTGCTGGCCAAACCCTAGATGGTCTCATAAAGAGCACAGCTTGCAAAAGTGGAACTGACAGTCCTACTTCAAGGACATTTTTCATGTCTAATGTTCTTTTTGTATAGCATTTAGAAAGGAATATAATACTGGGTTTCATGTGAATCTAATCAGAAAGAGTTGATTCCAGCTCAACATCCTAAAATATAAGACGTGTTCTGCTGCAGATTTTTTCTTGGCTTTTTACAGGACTGATCTTTAGATATTTATGCTTATTAGTCAGTGTTGGCTATTCCAGTGATTTAAGGAATATATATGCTTTCCAGGACACTTCCCTCTGCCCTCTGTTGCCTCTTTAGGTTGGTGTTTGTATGTCTATATTTTATATATTCTTTGTTTTGCTAACTATTGACCTTAAAGCAGTTCTAGATTACTAGATGGATCCAAAAGTTCAATTTTTTTATATTTTCATTACTGTCATTAGTAACAAGAACAGCACTAGCAACACTAAGAGTAATAGTAATAGTAGCACTAAGAGTGTTTTTGAATGAGTACACTGATTTTTTGAGGGTTTTTTAATGATCATGTCTGAGGATATGAATTTTTACAAGCAATGAATAAAATATCTTGGCTTTAACATCAGGTATCCATGATAAATATACACATTCACTTGAAACTGGTTTCACAGTTTTTTTAGGTGGCTTCAACAGAAGAGGAGATTCTGACAACTTCAGATTGTGCTAATAGATGAGAAAAGGTTAAAATTAAAATGCAGAAACTGCCTGAACAAGTATGTATTTGTGCATTAAGAATTACAAAAACTGTAGTTAAAAGTTAAAAGATCTTCCCATGGAACACAACATTTGCATTTCTGAGAGTACTAATGAGATGGGAATCAGAAATTTCTCAGAGTTTACTATGAGATATTCCATCTCCTCTTTAGTCCCTTAACTGAAAAAAAAAGTTGAACACCAATTCAGAAAACATTCACATTTAGCTTGACTAAAATACCGCAGAAACCCATATATATAATTGGAAGTACTCAGATAAAATAAGACGCATACTTTTTTTCCCATCATTAAAGACTATAATCTATACTTAACTTTAATGATCCATCTCATGAAAATGAGTCATGAAAGCACTTCATCATGTGCTTGATTTTCATTTAAGGTTGTGATTAAATACCATAGAAATTAGTAAAAAATAAGCTTGCCTTTAGGATTAAGATGAGATTAAGTTTATTCTTGGTTAGCTTCTTTGTTACATTGTTGTTTCACTTTAGAATTTAATCATGAAGGAATTTAATCATAAAAAAAAAATGAAAGAAGGACAGAGGGGAAGAAGTCTTATGAGACCAGAGTATGTGGGTTCTATAAAAATATGGCATGGTGCGTCCATATTATTCGGTTTCAAACAGAATATTTTTTTCTCTACTTAGGAAGCCTTTTGCATGCAAACCTACTTATGTATGCACTCTCCCATGTAAGCCTCATGGATTCAGACTAACATAGCTTCAGTAACTGTAGGCCAACTGCTTCTCTGGGGTAAATGCACTGCCTGGAGGGATATATTTGATTCATAATGGCTACAGCTGAATTATAGTGAGTGCTGGAGTGTTATTTATGTTATATCTGAAAGTTCATTGAAATTATTTAGATCCAAATCCCTCAAAGGATATAAGTGCAATGCAGGTTAGATTTGTGTGGCCAAGTCCAGATAAGCAATCCACAAGATCTGCCTTAAAATACAGGTCCCTCAACTTTCGCCTTTCATTTTCTGTGGATGTTCAAAGACTTTGTCTAGACTCTACACAGGGAATTTACTCTGTAAACCATTCCCCTTTAACTGGGCTTGTCATCTAAGGATATTTGAGGTTTACAAAGTGAGTAATAGCAAATCTACACCCCCAATGCTTTGGACAAGCTACTTGCAAATGAGTAAGAGCACTTTACCAGGGAAAGGAAAGACTGAATTGGTCAAAACTTATTTCTTATATTTCTTAGAAGTGTATCATTATCTATAGGCACCCTTGGGCTTTCATTCAATGCATGTGGGCATGGAAAGGTATCGGGAATTTGGGAAGACAGAAGAGGAAAAACATGTAAGAAATCTGGGATTTTCTGCTACTGTGCAGAAGGGGGTGCAAAATCTATGGGTCTGGGGAGGGGTGGAAAATCATAATTGAGGCGTTTAGCCTACACAACATCTCATCTTCCATTCAGGTAAATGCAACTATATAACTTAGGACAAAAGAGTGACCCAAATGTGCTGATAACCATTGAGAAATCCTGTGAAAACTGAATTATAGAGCTAGAAAACTTTTTGTCAGATAAAAACATTGTTAAAGAAAGTTAATTTGAAAAAAATCAAAATATTTTCCATCGGAAAGTTTTGAAACTAAATTTTAAAGTTTTTGTTTAAATTACACCTTATTTTATGCTTCTTTCATTTCCTTATGTATTTTCTTCTCTAGCTGTTAAAATTCATATTACACCTTAAAGTCAGTACCTTCAAATGAAAATGGAAATGCAGTTTTGGAAGAAATTGACTAGCATTCTTCCTTTCCTGTTTTATTTCCTACCTACAATCAAATGTTTATAAAAGTAGTATTTTGTGATCTTAAGCCAGAAATTTTCTGAATTCATAAAATTTTAAGTTGTTCAATTTCCACTGCAAGATGAATTCTGAAACACTAATCTATCCACTATTAGGATCATCACTGCCATCACAGTGTAAAGTTAAATGTTCAGAAAACTGGGATTACACTGTCATATTTGACAGTCATTATCTGTAAATTCAGAAAAGAAAAGGCAAGAAAAGTGTTAGAATTAAAATCAAAGATACAGAGCAGTGAAATCATTCAGTGATAATGTTACATTTTGAATGTCAGACGCAGTACATCGGCAAAGAATGTAGCAAAAAGATATCCACACTATAATGTCAGATAATGCGTCTTTGAAGAGGAAGAATTTTCAAAATGAAAGTTAAAAGTGGGATTCCTCTATCTATACTCAGTCACTTATTAAAACAATCTGAATTTTATAGGAGCATAGATCTGAAAAGGATCTTGCTCCCAGATCAACAGCTCTAATCTCCCGCTGTGGCGGTGCATCCCATCTTCTAACACCTTTTATAAACAAGTCAAGCACTTAAATAAATATCAGCTTTTCTGCCTCTTTTACTCTTCTTTGGGGGAAGGTGTTCTAGAATTTCATTTTTCTGCTAGTTAGAAGACTTCTGCTGATTCCCAGCATACCTGAATTCATATGGCTAAAAATTAAGCACATAGTTTTTCACACTGAAGTCCAAAAAGGCTGCTGAAAGGTTTTTTTAAGAGAAAAAAAAAAATCTTCTTCAAAGATGAACATAAGAACCCGAAGCCCCAAGGGTGTATTTTCAAAATGGTTAAACGTATACCTCTTCTGAAGGATTAGGGACATGTGACAAGCTGGAGAAATGTGGCATGTATTTTAAGGACTTACTAGCTCAAATCTGCTTTAACGTGGGAATTTCTGCATTGTGTTCTACTGTATTATGCAGATGCCATTTAACATATTTCCAGATGTGCAAATACACAGGTAGCCACATACTAGCATTGCCTGCACTCTAGTAAAAATTATGGAGAGCAAGATCAGCATAAAAGATGCTTAAGTATACATAGGTATGACTGTGCCTTTTCTAATACATCCTGCTTGGTACAAATGTTGTTACCAGTATGCATTTTGGGGTAAAGAGTGAAAAGTTTACTCTGAGTTTCCAGAAAATCTAGCCAGTGTGAGCCATGTGAGTGGCAAGTAACTTGATTCTTTTTTGTTGTTGTTGTTGCAGTATCAATATAAAATGCTATTTCAAAACATAAATTAGACTATCAGTCCATTTTGGTCAACTGGAAAATGTTCATTATAAGAAAAGTTCCTTGAAAAAATTACCAAATTAACTTCTAACTTTTCCTTTCCCCCTTTTCCATGCAAACGGCTGAAAAGAAAAATAGTAGAATGTTACATGAACTAATCCCAAACATTAGCCTTTTAGAGGGTTAATGTTACTTTCTTTTTTCTTCCTTGCTTTTGCCCTGTGCTGACTAAAAAGAACACCCAAGTTCAATGAGTGACAAATCATTACAGACCGTACAGTGTAATTAAAAAGCACAGCCATTGATCAGCTATGAGCTAAACCTGAGACAAAAAAGTGAGAGACCCAGAATAGCTGGCAAAACTTCTCATTGAATCTGTCTGAAATGGAAGATGTTCTCCCTGGAGGCATGGAGCGTGGCCCATTGTGCATTTCCATTAGAGATACATACTGACTCAGAGCATGCCATTGATGTTGGCCTATTTATGAAAGGCTGTTGAAAGAGGTTTCAGAGTTAATTGGAAAGAGCTGTTTCTGAAGTAAGGTAACTTCAAACAACACAGCTCAGAAATGTGTTTTAATGGACTGGAAATCAGTGAATTTTCCATAGTGCACATGAAATAAAAACGGATGGCACAAACTGAAAGCTGCATCGCCATTTGGTAGGATTTCTATTATTATTATTATTATCATCATCATCATCATCACCACCACCACTATCACTATTATATTACTATTATTACTATCACTATTAATAATTAATTTATATACAGTTTCTCAATAGTGATAAAACAGCTTCGCTCTTGATTGATTAGAGGATCATCTTCTAGGGCCTGTCAAAATTTTGATTACATGTCTTTATTTCACACATTTATAATATAGGATGCCTGAAGAAATTGTCAGGCTTGTGCCATCATCAGCAGACTGAAAAGCTCTTTAAGTTGTCAGGTATAAGCAGGTTCCCAGGCCCTCTTTTACCAAGGTATGCTGCGTTTAAAATGTGTTTATTCTTAATGATATTTCCATTTTAAAATTAAAGCATATGCCTAAATTCAACCATGTGTTTATTCAGGCATTTGTTTAGTCTCTGCCCTGAGTTGAGGTCTTGCACATAAGTTTGTATTTAAGCTCATGCTTAAATAAAAGCCTTTTCACCAAAACATGCACCTGAATTTCATAAATATAAATAATAGCTGAGTATATGTTTAAATCTCAGCTTGTGATTAAATACTTTTCTTAGCCAAAACCAACATACTTTTAAATTATTTTTTAAAGCTTGGCAATGTCCAATAAAATTTATTTAGAATTTATTCCTTCTTTTACATTTTTCGCAAGAATTTAGAGTTAGCAAGAAGGACTGTAACTTCTTGCCCCTGGATGAAGTGAATTTAGACAACTATATGGTATTCAGGTAGAAAGGAACATGATCAGATTGTGAGATACTTTTTCAGACTGATTAATACTTAGTATCTTGACAAAGCTCATAAACCCCAGTGAATAGCAAAGGAAAGGTGAGAGTAAAGTAACCCAGCACTCAATATAACACAAGCAATGATCAAACTTGTGACTTGGAGCTTGAATGATAATGAGTATTTGACATTTACATTCTACTCTTAATGCTCTAATTCACAAGTTCTGTTGAAAACCTCCCATGTTCCATTAAAAGAGATGACCTCACAGACATTTATTAGCAAAACTCATTTAAAGTAAGGAAAAGCTATTGTCTCCATTTTTAAAAAGGAAACGAAATATAAGGATAGTAATGACTTCATACTAAACTCACCAAAATGAGCAGAAATATTTAAATCACAGCCTTACACAGTACCACCTTCATTAACCATTTTATCTTCTGATAGTGTTGATTTTTTCAAAGCTTCTCCTCCCAAAATCAATAAAAATACCTCAAAACACAGAGTTTTGAAACTCAATAGAACACTCAACATTGATTTGTTTACTGCTGGGTAAGAAAAAAAAAAAAAAAGGAAAAAAGTAAAACCCTGAAACTTGAAACACCCCTAGGGCACCAAAAAAAAAAAAAAAAAGATAAAAACAACAAGGAAAACTCAGAAAAATTATTTCAGTTTTAAATAAAGAGAAATCTCATTTTTTAGTACTGTCATGACATTTTGGCATTGAAATGACATTTGAAAATTTGCGGTTTATAATCACAGATTAACATGTACTTAACTTCTCTTTGAAGTTACTGTGGGTAGTTACATACATAGATTAAGAATGTGCTACTTGTTCTGCAGCAGTGAGCATAGGCCATCAAAATAGAAAAGTGATGAAGGCTATGGTTGGAATATAAACATAGGGAGAACATAATTCCTTACTTAGGTGGCTAAGTAGTCTGAATTTTCTGAGCCGTTAAATACTGAGCAGAGAAATTTAGTTTTTCTGACATTCCAACACCTATACCTGGATTAAAGAGAATTAGACACTGAAATTGAGATGATCAGTAGCTGATGAAGACGCCTAATGCAAACAAAAGAAAGAGGAGATATGGTGGGAAGAGGAAAAACAGAAAGACAGCTTGAATTTCGCAAAACACATATTTTTGAATAAGTGTTAAATCCAACTGGGAAAGTTGGATTCAGATCTGTAGAGTTTCTCTTTTTGTGTTGACAAATGAGTAATTGGAGAAAAGAGATATTTTACCCAGATGTGGAGCTTGAAACTGCACTTCCCCTCTTCAGGAGGAGTGTTCTAACCACCGGTAAAAAAAAAAATCAGATTGTTTCTTGGCATTTCACTCATTGCCAGCTGTTGAGTACCAAGAATCCACAGCCCTTGAGTCCAGAAGTTGTTGAATAAAAGAGCTTAATTCTAACACTTGAGGGTGGAACTGTGTTACTCTATTCTAGCTCTTGTTCCTGGAACATCCTGAGCTTGATTCGTTTGGCCAAACATACACTTCTAGTTAGTGTCATTGTCACCTGGAATTGCTTTGTTTTTTTTCTCTTGACTAGAAAGTGGGCTCAAGATGACAAACACAGATGTAAACCATTTGAGAGTAGAACCACAGGGCTTGATTCAGGTGCCCACACACAGGTACCTAGTGTCATTTCAGATGCCCTCAGGGTCCTGCCTACTTTCCAGCTGCTGCATCATACATTACAAGCATGACACAAAATGTGCCCACATATCCATTAGGCTTAATTTAGAAGACTCATTCTCCTTTCTTCTGCATTTTCTTTTACGCTTTTTGTATACTTTCATAGTCCTAGAATAGGTGACAGTCCTCTTCCTGTTCTCAGGCCAGTAAGTTGTGTTACACATGTTCTAGGGATGCATGCTCAAAACCCTATGGATGAAGAGCAAGAAGTATATCTTTAATTTCTTGAGACACACTCAGATATTACACAATGTATCACTTCAATTCAAAATAATATACACAATGTAGTCTGACAAGGCCTAATGATAGAAGTCCTTAGAGTTGACTGATTCTTTATCTTTAGACAGGAGAGCAGGTCCCAGGTTGTACCTAAGTGTTAGGCAGAAGATCCATATCCACAGTGGTAAGACATTAGGTCTCATAAGATATTTTTTAATCAAAATCTTGGGTGCCTGAGGAATCTTACATTCCTAAGCAATACACACAGTTTCCTGATATGCTGTCATGAGCTTAGCTTCATTAATGATAAGTAACGAGCCTCCATGCTCAGCTGATGCTGAATACCTGATATTCAACTTCCACAGTCTTCTGAAGAACTTTTGATTAAGCCCATCTGAAAAGTAAGTCTTCACTTTAGGAGGTTGTCTATCAAAGCTGTAACTAATCAAGTGAGGCTGTGTTGGCACAGAATTTTTATTTCATATGTTTTATTCTTTACTGGAGATACTGAATATTGGTGAGATGCGATGCCTGTGCCATAAGAAGGGCAAAGAACTATACTGAATGAAAGTCTTAGAATCACATGGTAAAATTTTTGCAATCAGGTCAATTTGGTTTTCTTAGAACTAACTAATTGTGAGCATACAGGACCCAATCAAGGTAAACATACAAAACTCATCCTCCTTGGGAAACAGCACTTGTCACACATTTAGTAAATAAGAGTAGGATAGAATGAGGTTTTGGGAATGTTCACCCACTAAGCTCCCAAAGAACAGTTCAGGCAATGACAATCTCAAGGTTAGAAACCTAAATGTCCAGCTTCATAAAGTTCCCATAAAGGTATTGCAATATTGCTCAGGAGGTAGGTAGTAGCAATCTGAAATGAGCTATACTTTCTTAGAGTTTAACTTAGGGAAAAAATTCAGACTGAATGTCATCTAGTCATTTAATTGAATCAAAAATTAATTCCCTAGGGTCAGCTGAGATCGAAACGTAAGCTTGACTATAATCGGCAGAACAATGTTAGCAGAAATTATGCCTTTGAATGACAGCACCTAATAGAACTATAGGGCAAAGTTTCCCTAAAAAGGTTTAAGAAAAATGTGCTTCCTTTTCTATAGCATTTGATATTGGACACATTGTTTGCATATTTCAAAGTGAACTGTAAGACCATTAGATTTTCATAAAAGTATGTATCTATAACCTTCAGATCTGTCTTCACTTCTTGAGCAAACTAAAAATATCAACAAAACCAACAACTTTAGAAATATAAAGAAGGAATCAGGTCTACATTACTGTTCCTTAATATGGAAACTTATTATGTTTGTCTTCAAAGATGCTCAGCTTATTGAAAGACCGCAGGGAGATCTTGTATAATCATCTGTCTTTTCCTTCTCTTGGAACTTCTGGACATAGCCAGGCATAGCACATAAGAAAGCGTATGCTAGCTGACTTCTGATCTCTCAGAGTAGAATCTTATGTTCTGCTAGAGTTTGTTTGAAAATAAAATCAATAGGATAATAAACTTCAAGATCTTAAGTTTATCCAACTTAGAAAGATTGAATGCAAGAGGATATAAGTACCTCAGTAAAGCATTATAATACTCTAAAACAGATTGCTGTAATCATCCATCTGGATACAAAACTAGTACAAACATGTTAGATCTAAGCCAGTGTATTTTTAAATGTGCTCTAAGTCCTGCGCATAAAGGGGATAGGTGAAAAACAAAGGAACGCCTGCAGATATCTTTGTTAAAAAAAAAAATCAGTGAATCAACATGAGGGGGTACATGAGAACATTATAGAACTGGTCAAACAAAGTGATATTTTAACCAATAATCCATAATGAACTGTTGAAAAATTCTCTAACAAAGCAATATGTCAAAATGACACTTCACTGAGCTCAGATTTGAAAGTTCTCAGATTTTATAGGCTTCTATAAAATCCAGAGCAGAATGCCAAAGAAGCTTTATTTCCATTCTTGTTTGTGCTGTAAATTCTAGGACCTCACAGATATATCATTTGGATCTACCATAGCCTGTGGGCCTCAAGTTTTGGACAGATATGTCTGACATTTGTCCCATCTGTCTCTTTTGGACAGATATATCTAACAGTACATATGTCTCAAACCACTCATGAGAAACTGAATCAATCTGTGGAGATCTACATAGTGGAGTGGTAGTCACTGGAGATCTACTGCATTCATACTGAAGTGGGCAACTTGATTTAGCTACCTACACTTTGGTATTTAGTGCAATTTAAGGTACCCTAGAGCATCCATGTCTTCCACACAGCAATAATTGACATGGCACAAGACCTGTGAGAGACATAAGGTTTTTACCTGTTTGGAGAACAGTAGCATTCCTGAGGGCATTTCAGCTAGCATTTGACACCTACATTTGCTTCTATGTAATGGAGCAATTAAATATTTGATGAAGTGGATTAACCTGCAAGTGAAATCCCACCTTAGTTTCCTCTTATATTTAATAAAAATATCAAGAAAGAGTTATCTAATGCACTCTTGCTAAATAATTCTGTACGATATTGCAGCTAATTGCACTGCCAAGAGTAAGGAAAATTGTCATCACTAGTTAAATGACTTAACTTTATGTTCCCCATAAATTTTACCCATAAATTTATTTCAAAATAAATTTTAAAATCTTGTGAAAAAAAACAGATTTTTCATAACATTTAGAAGAATCAATTTTACAATTCCAATTTAATTTTAAATGT
The DNA here is from genome assembly GCA_032466535.1 of Forpus xanthops. Taxonomy (NCBI): domain Eukaryota; kingdom Metazoa; phylum Chordata; class Aves; order Psittaciformes; family Psittacidae; genus Forpus; species Forpus xanthops. Next base: position 11,998 of record JASSUY010034345.1, read on the forward strand.
CTTGGGAAAGGTAACTATGCTTAAATAACAAACTTCTACTCCACTAAGTAGACTTAAGAATCTGTACTAGCAGCTAGCAACCAGCAACTTTATTTTTATGAATTTTGTTTTCCAGATCCTACTGCATTATAAATATAGTAATTATTAATACATACATTTCTAAATACATTTATTAATAAATTATATATATGTAATTTATAAATGCATTGTAAATAAATTCAATGATGCTATAGTATAAACATATAAACTAGTATAACAGTTAATAGCAAACATGAAAGCTACCGCAATTTCTTTCTTCTTTAAATAAACATCTTAAAATGAGCCTTAGGTAAGATTTAAGATACGCACATGTATCAACAAGTACTTAATATCCGTAGATCTTATGTTAAGGCATAAACTCATTTTTTAACATTGTATCATTCTCCATTTTCTGCAGAAAGAAAAGACCATATGCAAAGCACAGATTCCAGTTGGTGAAAATAAAGCTAAAGCCTTATTTGCACATTGTTCAGTAAGATATTTCTTCAGCTGTCTCTGCTAAAAGACCCAATTCCAAGAAGCTACAGGATGGTGCACGCAGGAAGTTTTCTATGCTTCTCAGGAGCATAAACTGGCTCTAAACTATTACAGAGTCCTTCCTTTGAGACGCAAAGGTAGTAGGAGTCTCAGTTATTGCTTTCCTTTACCAAACATTTTCAATTCTGATGGTATTTTAGATGTTTCACTTGAGATAAACCCTCTTCTGCTGGTACCTATCTTGCCTTACTGACAGTAGAGATGGTTAAGGTGATTAGTTAAACCAGATTCATAACTGTTTTGCAGTACTCTAGATATGCGTTTATTAGTTTCTATCACTAATTCATATTTATAAAATGCTCTGCTGTAGTGAAATCATATTAAGTTTGCATATGTACAAAGGTACATTTTATTCTCCAGAAGACAATGTGGGCAACTGACTTAGTAAGCCCTACTTTAAGCAGGTTGGGATAGACAATCTGCAGACACTGCTTACAATCAGAATAATTTTATGATTATATGTGATAAATGAGTTAGTTTCACACTGACGATCACCTTTATGACATTTTTTTTTGTTGCTTTTTCATTGTACTCTCTTGAGTAGATATATTAAAATGAAACCTTAAATATGGACATCAGATAAACCGCCTAATTTGATTTCAGAGATACAATCATTAACACCAGGAATATGACTTTTAAAAAACAGTTAGTAACTAGAAATGCTGCAAACTGAGCAATGTACGTGAAGTAGGGTAGAGAACAGATTTAAATACATACTACAAATTAATCCATGTAAATCAAAGTAAAAGCTCAATTGTTACGGCAGAAAAATTATTGTTAGCTACCACCGGATTTCTGGACAAAATTCAATATTTTGGAGACAATTTCCTGAACATCAGAAGAGGATAAAACATAAAAAATGCTTGACTTTCTATGCAGATCTATGCCTTTATGTTCAACTAACTGGACTACATTGTTACACAAACAGAAATACTAATGAGAGTGTGTTTAGCTAACTATAATTTTCCTTCAGCAGTTGAATTTCCATGAATTACCCATTGCTTTATCCTCTGGCTCAAAGTATTAATCACAGTTCCTTTCAGAACAAGTGCCAAGTTTATCAGTGCTTCTGATTCAGAGCAGTAGGTAAGCAATATATCATTCTCCTTCTCCATCCATCAAGCCAACTCATTTTGAAGTCAGAGTGGGAAAGTTATGGAATTAAATAAGAAAGATAGGTTAAATGTAGCTTTCCTCCCCACAAGCTGACTTTCCGAAATACAGCTTAGCTATCATTTTATTCTAAATATGACTTAAACACTCAAACAAGGCAGGAGTTCAGGCACAGTCAGATTTTTCCTTTTTTTTTTTTAATACTTTAAAACTTATAGCTGTCTTTATGAAAAGCTTCTATATATAGCTAGGGAGAAAAGAGCAGTTAAGGAGAGATAGAGGTTCTCATGCAGTGTAAATTGGCGTAATTCCACTTATCTTGCCAGAAATCACTTCTACTTCATTTAGTTTAATCTATCTAAAACTAAGGCAAAATAAAACTATTTCAGATGCTTGAGAGCTCAGGTACTTAAAGATCAGAGACAGAATTAGATGGAATTTTTATAAGAAATTAAATTAGTAAGATATAATGAAAAATAACATCCATTTTTTCATCTAGGGTAAAATCCAAATACATAAAATTTTGAAAAAAAAAAAAAAAGATATTCCCACAAAATTACCAGACCAGTCTATTCTGAGAAAAAATTTCACATGATCATTTCTGAGGCATACAGACAAGACAATCTGCAATTTAAAATCCAATTACAGAGGAAACTCAAGTTCACATTGGATTTCTTGAATGTTCTCAGTGACATGGTTAAGGAATAGATGTGCAGTCTTTGACCTTCATGATAAATGGGAAGTTCAAATGAGGACTAAGCTGAGTATTGTTATTAGTGAAACTCAGGCCTCATTAAACTTAGACATAACTCATTCAAACAAGAACTGTATTGTAACTGGGACATCAGGAATTACTATATAACCTGTGGCTTTGCCATAGCCCATTCACACTTCATAGGAGTACAGAAACGGAAGGAAGGGTGAGCTGTAACAGAACCATATGATGTCCCTTTCACTAGGTTATCAAGTCCCATGATAGATTTTTTTCTCATGCTTTTCCTCCTAGGAGTTCCAGAATCTGGTTTTCCCACATGGTTAGCTATTTTCTTATTATCAACCTGCACTGAGAGTAGTTGTGCTCTTGGGCCAGCATCGACCAACAGCTCATGGCCTATAACACAGTTCACCTCACCATTATGTGTGATATTTGGGATTGATTCACTTTCCCAACTTTCAGGTATCCAATGCCACCTGGTATCTGAAACATTTACAGTGGGTCAACAAATGGGTTTGTGAGAGACCCATGCTAGACTGAGCTGAGGGCAGTTGGGATACTCTAAGGTACTGCAGAAGCACCACCTTCTCATGGGTAACTGACTTAATTGACTGAGAAGATTCAGGTGCCCAGATTTTGCCTTCAGCTGCCATCTAGGATGTTCTTAGGAATCTGGGATATCTGGCATGTATAAAAGGCATAAGCTTTTATGGAAATGATCTTTTGGAGACAGAGGGGTCAAACAGCTGAAGCTTTTCATCACATAACATGATGGTGAATGCTCTGCTAATTAAAACTTTTGGTAAATTTCCATTGCCCATACTGGGAGCTTAAACAGCTACAGCACATCCAGAATCCTGGATGTAGACAGTGGGATGCTCAATTGCCTGTGCACTATAAACTTATTTAGCACAGTTTAAAATGACTTAGTAAATTTTATCAGGTCTCCAGCTGCCATTGAAGAAAGACATGAGTTTTAGAGGGCACTCAGTACCCATAATTGGTCAGCTGAATCCCTCTACTAAATTTATATGTCTTAATTGCAGATTAAATCCCATGCTTAGCATTTATGTCCTCAGTACATACACAGATAGCCACCATATATTAGTATTCATGTTTACATTTCACTACCAAAGTATGAGCTTTTCAGCCTCACTCCCCTTCACAGTCAGTGGAGGATAACAGACACTTCCAGAAAATTAAGCGTTTCCTCCTGAAACAGAATTTTTGGATGTGCTTTTGAGTAACTGTACAGAGATCTTTCTCCAATGACTGTGCTTGGAGGCTTGTCTGATTAGATCAGGTTCTTGCATCTCTAAAAACAGATGGATATCAGTCTGTTTATTTATGCAAGGTTTTTGCTGATTCAGCCAGTACCAGGCTGGCTGAATCATCAGTACTGGAAAAAAAGTGATGATAGATGCATAAGTCTGTGTCCTCTTTGTTCCTATATGTACGCTTTGGTCAGTACAGCTCTTTATGAACTTCCCTCCAAGTCTTACTCTGTGGAACACAGTACAAGTAGAGATAGTTCTTATTCATGGTCATTGTGGATTTATGAAAGCAATGAAATGTCAGTAGTGATTTTTGGCCACTCAAAGACACTTTCCTAACTGCCAGAGCTTTATCCAGCTCACCATGAAGCTGGTGATATTTTCCTCTCGTGATTAAAGTGGTCCAGTTCTTAAACAAGGTCTTGCCATATCCACAATGTATCCTTGAATATTGCAGAAAATGAATTGGTTCCTGACAAAAAGATGCATTAAAAGTGAAGTTTACCAAGCTGAAACTAAGTTGGATGCTCTAAATGCCTAAGCATGGCCTGTGCTGCAGCCTCTGAGATAATACCACAGCCTGTTTCAGGCATGTGTTTCTTTGTTCTAAAAGAACTTGACAGTCTTGAAGGACATTTTCAAGACTGAAAGGACCTTATCACAAGCTAAAAACATTAGTAGGCAGGAGATGTGTTTTCTGGAGGAGTTAACTGTCACCTTTTTTATATTTCCTGACAATCTGACCTTAAATTGCAAAGGACTTGAATTCATATTTAGGAAAAGCTATTGGGGAAAAAGAAAAGAAAAAAAAAAAAAAAAAAAAAAA